>JAIUZE010005859.1:0-20235 GCA_022085475.1 Heliosperma pusillum
TTAGGTAGCATGGCACCTGGAATGAGGTCTATCTGGTGCTCTATGCCCCTTAGGGGGGGAAGTCCTGATGGTAGTTCCTCTGGAAATACATCCTCATGCTCACTGATCAGCTCCTTTACCTCTGGGGGCACCTCAACTGGTTCCTCAACCTGTTTGGATAAGAGGAAATATACAGGTTGCTCTTGTTCCACCTCTCTGAGCATGGCTGCCTCTGTGAGGAAAAGAACCTCCTTGGATCCACTGGTACTAGGACTACCATAGTCCCTAGTGTTTGGGGGTAAAGGTGTCAGGACTACCCTTTGATTCCCATGTCTAAAAGTGTACACATTGCTCTTCCCTTTATGCAAGGCATCTTTATCAAACTCCCATGGTCTGCCCAGCAGTAAATGGCATGCATCCATAGGCACGACATCACAAGTCACCTCATCCTTGTAGGTGCCTCCAATAGAGAAGGACACTAAACATTGTTGATCAACCCTTACTTCAGCACCCTTGTTCAGCCATCTGAGTTTGTAAGGGTTGGGGTGGGGTTTGGTCTCCAAGTCAAGCTTGTTAACCAAGGTAACTGAGGCCACATTGGTGCAACTTCCCCCATCTATGATAACATTACAAACCCTCCCTTGAATAGTACACCTGCTCCTAAAGATTAGAGATCTCTGGTCTTCTTCTAGGGGTTGATGCTGAGAGTGCATAACCCTCCAAAGAACAAGGTTGTGACCAGCGTCTGGTGGGGCTACTACCAAAGGGGCATCACCTTCCTCTTCCTGTTCTCCTGTTCCCTCCTCCTGCTCATACTCAATGAGCCCTTCCTTCTCCCATTCCATGACTTCCACTGCTGTCAAGGCTCTTCTTGAGGGACAGTCTCTCTTAAAGTAGCCATAACCTTGACATTGATAACATTTTCTCTTCTCTTCTGAAGGGGTGAGGGTAGGTTGCTGACTTACAGGTGCCTTACCCTTGTCCAAGGGGTTCCTATTAAAAGTTATGGGAGTCCTAGGACCCTCCCCAATTCTGCCCCCAGCATAAGGTTTAGTTATAGCAGGTTTGGTGAAAGACTTGGTTGTTTCCTTCCCCATTTTCTCAACCCTAAGGGATAGGTTAACCACATCCTCAAAGGACCATAGGGGCTGCATCCTAACCTTGTTAGGAATGCCTGGGCTTAGGCCTTCTAGGAATCTAGCAATCCTTTGTTGAGGTTTCTCAGTGATGTCACATTGAAGGGTAAGCTGCTTAAACTCTCTCAGATAAGACTCAACAGATTTTTCATTTTGTTTTAGTTTAGACAGCTTGATGAACAAATCCTGAGTATAATCCTTAGCAACAAACTTGTTCAACATGTTTTTCTTCAACTTAGACCAGGATTTGATGGGTTCCTTACCCTCCCTAGCCCTTAGACTCTTCATGGTTTCATACCACAGGGAAGCATACCCTTTCAATTTCAGAATAGCTACTTTAAAGGCTTTAGCATCATTGTATCCTTTGTATTCAAAGACTCTCTCTATATCTGCAGCAGGAGCTGGGGCACAGGGCAGGGCAGAATTCAACACTAGGGACAGGGGGCAGGCCAAGGGGGATCAAGGGGATCAAGGGGTGAGCATTGGCAACCAAGGGGAGGTCTACATGGGTATCCAAGGGTCAATCTGGGGGCAAGGGATGGGTAACAAAAGGGGAAGCTGCAAGCTGAGCAATGTTGGCCAGGACACGAGCCAGGACACGAGCCAAAGACAAGCCCACCAACACCCCACCACAATATCACAAAAACAGCCTACACCAATCACTTGGGGAAGGCATAACTACCACCACACTCTGAACCACCAGCTACCACCAAGCCCAGCTAAAACCTTACCCACCTAGGTCCAAAAAAGTCCTAGGGAACCAGTTCCAAAACACAACACAACTACCCTAAAAATCCAAATCAAAACAGCCTACCCAAAGCATAAAGCATAAAGCAGTCTTTCCATTTCTAGCTTAAAACTGAAAGACTATCTCCAAAAGTCTTTCCTTGTCTTCCCTACTATTAGAACTACTGCAGAAGAAGGTCAAGGAACATTGATGAGCCTCGTCCACAAGTTCCAAGCCAACACCAAGCAACAAGCACAACCTGGAGCATGTCATTGTCAAATGTCTGCATTTTGTCTGTTTTATTGTTTTTCTTTTAGCATTAGCAGTCTGTATTTCTAGCCAGTATTTTGTCATCTTTTAATAGTTAATCTTGGCCCTTAGATGATACTCTAGGGTTGTAATCACATCCAGCATTGAGGCCTATATAAGGACCCATGCTCTCTTGTACAAGGGAGTTGATTATTGAATGAAAAAACTGAGCATTGTTCTCATTTCTAAAATCTTTCCAACTTATGCATTGTCTTGGTTGAAAGTCAGGCCAGATAACTTCCTGTGCTAGGCTGTGGTTGTTGATCTAAGTCTGTGGCAAGTTAAGATATCCCTGTGCATAGACTGTGGGGTGTTTTGCTTGTTGTTTAGTTCAAGTCGGCTTACCTGTGCTTGGCTGTGGTAAGGAGCCTTAACTAGTCTAGTTTGTTGTTTGATTCCCTGTGTTGAGCTGTGGGAGTTGAGTAACATCCATATCCAGTGCTAGATAGGAGTCTAGGGTCCAATTCCTAACACACCCCTATAGTATCACTGCAATTCTGGCATCAGAGCTTTGGTTGTGAGGCCATTGTTAGCCTAACTACAACAAAAACACAAAAAATAACCCAATGAGTGAAGAGAGGCTTGCAGGTATTGAAGGCAAGGTGGATCAGCTAGCAGGCACTGTCAATGTAGTGCTGGCTGCCTTGAACACTGTCATGGAGAACATCGCTCCTCCACTGAGGGGAAGACCACCCCCTAGAGGCAGAGGCAGAGGTCGTGGCCACATGGGCATGGGAAGAGGACATCCCCTGCAGGAGGAAGAAGGTTCAGACTCAGGAGAAAGCAACAGAACTTATGAGGAGATTCCAGAGCACACTGACAAGCATCTCAAGGTAGAAATTCCTGAATTCTCTGGTAGTTTAAACCCTGATGATCTGTTAGAATGGATTAGGGATGTTGAGAAGGTATTTGAATACAAAAGTTACTCTTATATTAAGTCTTTTAAAGTTGCTGTGCTAAGATTGAAAGGGTATGCATCCCTATGGTTTGACAACTTAAAGCACCAAAGGATTAAGGAGGGTAAGGAACCTCTTAGGTCTTGGTCAAAACTGAAAAAGAAAATGCTAAACAAATTTGTCACTAAAGACTACACCCAAGATCTGTTTATTAAACTATCCAAACTGAAACAAGAAGAGAGATCTGTGGAGGCATACCTCAGGGACTTTGAGCAATTGACTCTCCAGTGTGAGGTCAATGAGAAACCTGAGCAAAGGATTGCCAGATTCTTGGAGGGTTTAGATAGGAGCATTGCTGCTAGAGTTAGGATGCAACCTTTGTGGTCCTATGATGATGTTGTCAACCTGGCTTTAAGGGTTGAAAAAATGGGGAAAACCAAACCAACTCTACCTAAGCCTGTTACTAGACCTGCATACAAACCTTACAGTGGTGTTAGGATGGGAGAGACCCCTAAAACAACCAGCCAGTCAACCACAGACAAAGGAAAGGGAGTTGTGAACTCTAAACCCAACCCCACCCCAACTGAGAACAAAATCAGATGTTTCCAATGCCAAGGTTATGGTCACTTTAGGAAGGACTGTCCTTCTAAGAGAACCATGACACTTATGGAGGTAGAAGAGTGGGAGAAGGAGGGACTAGTTGAGTATGAGGTTGATGACAGTATGGTGTTAGAGGTAGTGACAGCTGAGGAGGAACCAATGCAGGACTTGGTCATGGCTCATCCTGACACAGGCCATAACTTGGTCCTATGGAGGGTCATGCACTCTCAACATACTCCATTGGAGGATGACCAGAGGTCTTTGATATTCAGAAGCAGGTGCACCATTCAAGAGAGGGTATGCAACTTGATCATTGATGGGGGGAGTTGTACCAATGTGGCTTCCATCACCCTAGTGAACAAGCTAAGTCTGATTACTCAAGAGCATCCACACCCCTATAAACTGAGATGGCTTAACAAGGGGGCTGAGGTGAGGGTTGATAGGCAATGCCTGGTCCCATTCTCTATTGGGAAGGTATACCAAGATGAAGTATTGTGTGATGTAGTACCAATGGATGCCTGTCACCTACTACTAGGGAGGCCTTGGGAGTTTGATAGGAACACCACTCATCAGGGGAGGGATAAAACCTATAGCTTCAGGCATGGGGGAAAGAAGGTAACTTTGACACCTCTACCACCCAACCAGAGGAATTATGGGAGTCCCAATGTGCCAGAGGAGGTCAATGGGGTGTTGTTTTTATCAGAGGCAGCTATGATCAAGGAGATGAAGCAAGAACAACCTGTGATCATCTTGCTATCTAAGGAAGTAACAGAAGGGGAAGGTTCCAAGTTGCCAGCAGAGGTTGAACCTTTGATCTTGAGATACAAGGAGGTCTTTCCAAGAGAATTACCAGATGGACTACCACCCCTAAGAGGGATTGAGCACCACATTGATTTGGTCCCAGGTTCTGTGCTGCCAAATAGGCCAGCCTACAGAAGTGACCCAACTGCCACCAAGGAGTTGCAGAAGCAGATTGAGGAGCTTATGAGCAAAGGGTTTGTGAGGGAGTCCCTAAGCCCTTGTGCTGTACCTGCTCTACTAGTGCCTAAGAAGGATGGCACCTGGAGGATGTGCACTGACAGCAGGGCAATCAACAACATTACAGTCAAGTATAGGTTCCCCATTCCAAGGCTAGATGACATGCTTGATGAGCTAAGTGGAGCTCAGGTCTTTTCTAAGATTGATCTAAGGCAGGGTTACCATCAGGTGAGGCTCAGAGAGGGGGATGAATGGAAGACTGCATTCAAGACAAAACATGGTCTGTATGAATGGCTTGTCATGCCATTTGGACTATCCAATGCACCAAGCACCTTCATGAGACTTATGACAGAAGTGTTGAGGCCTTGTTTGGGCAGGTTTGCTGTGGTTTACTTTGATGACATCCTAGTGTATAGTAGCAGCAGAGGGGAACATCTCAGGCACCTTGAAACAATCTTTGGGATCTTAAAGGAGCAGAAGCTGTATGGGAAGCTAGAGAAGTGTACCTTCATGGTTCAGGAGGTAGCATTTCTAGGGTACATTGTGTCAGAAAGAGGAATCTCAGTTGATCAGGAGAAGGTTGCAGCCATTCAAACATGGCCTACACCTAAAACCATCACTGAGGTAAGGGGGTTCCATGGGTTGGCTTCATTCTATAGGAGGTTCATCAAGAACTTCAGTTCAGTTGTAGCACCCATCACTGAGTGCTTGAAGAAAGGGGAGTTCCAGTGGACTGAGGAGGCCCAACAATCCTTTGAGAGGATCAAGAGGTTGATGTGTGAGACTCCAATCCTTAAACTACCTGACTTTGATCAGCTGTTTGAGGTGGAATGTGATGCTAGTGGGGTTGGCATTGGGGCAGTGTTGATACAAGGGCAAAAGCCAGTTGCTTATTTCAGTGAGAAACTGAATGGTGCCAAGCTCAAGTACTCCACTTATGATAAGGAATTCTATGCCATCATCAGAGCAGTCATGCATTGGGGGCACTACTTGAAGCCAAAGCCTTTTGTTCTGCACTCAGATCATGAGGCATTGAAGTATATCAGTGGCCAACACAAGCTGAATCACAGGCATGCCAAGTGGGTAGAGTTTCTACAATCCTTTACATTCTCTAGTAAGTATAAGGAGGGGAAACAGAATGTTGTGGCAGATGCACTGTCAAGGAGGCATTCTTTGTTAGCAGTCATGGAGCAAAGGGTGTTGGGGTTTGAATTTCTGAAAGAATTGTACAAGGAGGACCCTGACTTTGCTGAGGAATGGATCACACAAACTGGAGGAGGAAGGACTCAAGGGGGGAAGTACATGCTGCAGGAGGGGTTCTTGTTCCAAGGAAACAAGCTATGCATTCCAAGGGGTTCTTACAGGGATCTACTCATCAGGGAAGTACACTCAGGAGGACTAGGGGGACACTTTGGGGTTCAAAAGACACTTGAAATACTGCAGGATCAATTCTACTGGCCCAGGATGATAGGGGATGTTCAGGTTGTCCTCAGGAGGTGCTCCACATGTCAACAAGCCAAGAGTTCTTTCCAGACTGGACCTTACACTCCACTACCAGTGCCAAACAAACCTTGGGAGGATGTGAGCATGGACTTTATTGTTGCACTACCTAGGACACAAAGAGGTAAGGATTCTGTAATGGTTGTTGTTGACAGGTTTAGCAAGATGGCTCACTTTGTGGCTTGCAAGAAGACTGAGGATGCTGCAAGTGTTGCTGAGCTATACTTGAAGGAGATTGTGAGACTACATGGGGTTCCTAAGTCAATAGTCTCAGACAGGGATGTTAAGTTCATGAGTTACTTCTGGAAAACACTATGGAGGCTCTTGAAGACCAGGCTTTTGTTCAGCACCTCTCACCACCCTCAGACTGATGGCCAAACTGAGGTCACAAACAAGACTCTAGGGAGGATCTTGAGGTGTCTGGTAAGCAAGTCATTGAAGGATTGGGACTTGAAGCTAGCTCATGCTGAGTTTGCTTTCAACAGAGCACCCTCATCTGCCACAGGTCACAGTCCATTTGAGGTTGTCTATGGGATTAATCCACTTATGCCACTGGAATTAGCTAACATACCAAGGGAGGAAGTGAACTTTGATGCAAAGAGGAGGGTTGAGCAGATGGTGAAGCTTCATGAGTCAGTCAGAAAGCAAATAGAAAGGGCAAATGAGAGGTACAAGAAACAGTCCAAGGTTCCTAGGTCCAAGAAGGAGTTTGTGCCAGGGGATTTAGTGTGGCTCCACTTGAGGAAGGAGAGGTTCCCAGCTAGGAGGAAGAACAAACTCATGCCTAGAGCTGATGGTCCATTTGAAATCATAGAAAGTGTTGGTCCTAATGCATACAAGGTTGATCTACCAGGAGACTATGGGGTTCATGGCACTTTCAATGTAGGGGATCTCAGTCCATACTATGGGGATTCTGGAGATGAGGAGGCTACAGGCTTGAGGACAAGCCCAATTCAACCAGGGGAGGATGCAGCAGGAGCTGGGGCACAGGGCAGGGCAGAATTCAACACTAGGGACAAGGGGCAGGCCAAGGGGGATCAAGGGGTGAGCATTGGTAACCAAGGGGAGGTCTACATGGGTATCCAAGGGTCAATCTGGGGGCAAGGGATGGGTAACAAAAGGGGAAGCTGCAAGCTGAGCAATGTTGGCCAGGACACGAGCCAGGACACGAGCCAAGACACGAGCCAAGCAAGCCAAAGACAAGCCCACCAACACCCCACCACAAAATCACAAAAACAGCCTACACCAGTCACTTGGGGAAGGCATAACTACCACCACACTCTGAACCACCAGCTACCACCAAGCCCAGCTAAAACCTTACCCACCTAGGTCCAAAAAAGTCCTAGGGAACCAGTTCCAAAACACAACACAACTACCCTAAAAATCCAAATCAAAACAGCCTACCCAAAGCATAAAGCATAAAGCAGTCTTTCCATTTCTAGCTAAAAACTGAAAGACTATCTCCAAAAGTCTTTCCTTGTCTTCCCTACTATTAGAACTACTGCAGAAGAAGGTCAAGGAGCATTGATGAGCCTCGTCCACAAGCTTCAAGCCAACACCAAGCAACAAACACAACCTGGAGCATGTCACTATCAAATGTCTGCATTTTGTCTGTTTTCTTTTGTATTGTCAGCCTGTATTTGTAGCCAGTATTTTGTTATCTTTCAGCAACTAATCGTGGCCCTTAGATGATCCTCTAGGGTTGTATTAGATCAAGCATTGAGGCCTATATAAGGACCCATGCTCTTTTGTACAAGGCAGTTGATTATTGAATGAAAAAAACTTGAGCATTGTTCTCATTTCCAAAATCTTTCCAACTTGTGCTTTGCCTTAGTTGAAAGTCAGGCCTGATAACATCCTGTGCTAGGCTGTGGTTGTTGATCTAAGTCTGTGGCAAGTTAGATATCCCTGTGCATAGACTGTGGGGTGTTTGCTTGTTGTTTAGTTCAAGCCTGCTTACCTGTGCTTGGCTGTGGTAAGGAGTCTTAGCTAGTCTAGTTTGTTGTTTGATTCCCTGTGTTGAGCTGTGGGAGTTGAGTAACATCCATATCCAGTGCTAGATAGGAGTCTAGGGTCCAATTTCTAACACACCCCTATAATATCACTGCATCAAGTACTCCACTTATGATAAGGAATTCTATGCCATCATCAGAGCAGTCATGCATTGGGGGCACTACTTGAAGCCAAAGCCTTTTGTTCTGCACTCGGATCATGAGGCATTGAAGTATATCAGTGGCCAACACAAGCTGAATCACAGGCATGCCAAGTGGGTAGAGTTTCTACAATCCTTTACATTCTCTAGTAAGTATAAGGAGGGGAAACAGAATGTTGTGGCAGATGCACTGTCAAGGAGGCATTCTTTGTTAGCAGTCATGGAGCAAAGGGTGTTGGGGTTTGAATTTCTGAAAGAATTGTACAAGGAGGACCCTGACTTTGCTGAGGAATGGATCACACAAACTGGAGGAGGAAGGACTCAAGGGGGGAAGTACCTGCTGCAGGAGGGGTTCTTGTTCCAAGGAAACAAGCTATGCATTCCAAGGGGTTCTTACAGGGATCTACTCATCAGGGAGGTACACTCAGGAGGACTAGGGGGACACTTTGGGGTTCAAAAGACACTTGATATACTGCAGGATCAATTCTACTGGCCCAGGATGATATGGGATGTTCAGGTTGTCCTCAGGAGGTGCTCCACATGTCAACAAGCCAAGAGTTCTTTCCAGACTGGACCTTACACTCCACTACCAGTGCCAAACAAACCTTGGGAGGATGTGAGCATGGACTTTATTGTTGCACTACCTAGGACACAAAGAGGTAAGCATTCTGTAATGGTTGTTGTTGACAGGTTTAGCAAGATGGCTCACTTTGTGGCTTGCAAGAAGACTGAGGATGCTGCAAGTGTTGCTGAGCTATACTTGAAGGAGATTGTGAGACTACATGGGGTTCCTAAGTCAATAGTCTCAGACAGGGATGTTAAGTTCATGAGGTACTTCTGGAAAACACTATGGAGGCTCTTGAAGACCAGGCTTTTGTTCAGCACCTCTCACCACCCTCAGACTGATGGCCAAACTGAGGTCACAAACAAGACTCTAGGGAGGATCTTGAGGTGTCTGGTAAGCAAGTCATTGAAGGTTTGGGACTTGAAGCTAGCTCATGCTGAGTTTGCTTTCAACAGAGCACCCTCATCTGCCACAGGTCACAGTCCATTTGAGGTTGTCTATGGGATTAATCCACTTATGCCACTGGAATTAGCTAACATACCAAGGGAGGAAGTGAACTTTGATGCAAAGAGGAGGGTTGAGCAGATGGTGAAGCTTCATGAGTCAGTCAGAAAGCAAATAGAAAGGGCAAATGAGAGGTAAAGAAACAGTCCAAGGTTCCTAGGTCCAAGAAGGAGTTTGTGCCAGGGGATTTAGTGTGGCTCCACTTGAGGAAGGAGAGGTTCCCAGCTAGGAGGAAGAACAAACTCATTCCTAGAGCTGATGGTCCATTTGAAATCATAGAAAGTGTTGGTCCTAATGCATACAAGGTTGATCTACCAGGAGACTATGGGGTTCATGGCACTTTCAATGTAGGGGATCTCAGTCCCTACTATGGGGATTCTGGAGATGAGGAGGCTACAGGCTTGAGGACAAGCCCAATTCAACCAGGGGAGGATGCAGCAGGAGCTGGGGCACAGGGCAGGGCAGAATTCAACACTAGGGACAAGGGGCAGGCCAAGGGGGATCAAGGGGTGAGCATTGGTAACCAAGGGGAGGTCTACATGGGTATCCAAGGGTCAATCTGGGGGCAAGGGATGGGTAACAAAAGGGGAAGCTGCAAGCTGAGCAATGTTGGCCAGGACACGAGCCAGGACATGAGCCAAGACACGAGCCAAGACACGAGCCAAGCAAGCCAAAGACAAGCCCACCAACACCCCACCACAATATCACAAAAACAGCCTACACCAGTCACTTGGGGAAGGCATAACTACCACCACACTCTGAACCACCAGCTACCACCAAGCCCAGCTAAAACCTTACCCACCTAGGTCCAAAAAAGTCCTAGGGAACCATTTCCAAAACACAACACAACTACCCTAAAAATCCAAATCAAAACAGCCTACCTAAAGCATAAAGCATAAAGCAGTCTTTCCATTTCTAGCTAAAAACTGAAAGACCATCTCCAAAAGTCTTTCCTTGTCTTCCCTACTATTAGAACTATTGCAGAAGAAGGTCAATGAGTATTAATGCGCTTCGTCCACAAGCTTCAAGCCAACACCAAGCAACAAAGCACAACCTGGAGCATGTCACTGTCATGTGTCTGCAATTGTCTGCTTTCAGTTTTCTTTTGTAGTTTCAGTCTGAAATTGTAGCCAGTAACTTGTCACGTTTATGTAGATTAATCCTGGCCCTTAGATGTTATTCTAGGGTTGTATTAGATCAAGCATTGAGGCCTATATAAGGACCCATGCTCTTTTGTATAAGGCAGTTGTTATTGAATGAAAAAACTTGAGCATTGTTCTCATTTCTAAAATCTTTCCAACTTATGCATTGTCTTGGTTGAAAGTCAGGCCAGATAACTTCCTGTGCTAGGCTGTGGTTGTTGATCTAAGTCTGTGGCAAGTAAGATATCCCTGTGCTTAGACTGTGGGGTGTTTGCTTGTTGTTTAGTTTAAGTCTGCTTACCTGTGCTTGGCTGTGGTAAGGAGTCTTAGCTAGTCTAGTTTGTTGTTTGATTCCCTGTGTTGAGCTGTGGGAGTTGAGTAACATCCATATCCAGTGCTAGATAGGAGTCTAGGGTCCAATTCCTACCACACCCCTATAATATCACTGCAATACATTACACACACATCGAAAATTACAAAAAATAATAATTTTTTTTTTAACAAGATTTAAATTTTTTAAAGGAAAAAACAAAAAAAAAAAAAAAAAAAAGTCGACCCCCACCGTCAACGTCCCAACTGAACGTTGGTACCCATACCCAACGTTCAATTGGAACGTCAACAACACCCATCAACGTTCAGTTGGAACGTTGATGGGTGTTGTTGACGTTCCAACTGAACGTTGGGTATGGGTACCAACGTTCAGTTGGGACGTTGACGGTGGGGGTCGACTTTTTTTTTTTTTTTTTTTTTTTTCTTCGTTTAAAAACATTTAAATCTTGTAAAAAAAAAATTGGTCTCCATATCGAACAAGTAACAACAACAATGTCGACACACAACCAACAACAAATGACAACCAATATAGGATAGGGGGGAGAAGGAGGGGGAGGGGAAGGGCGGTCGGAACAAGGGGGAAGGGGGATACTTGTTGCAGCGGTGGTGGTGGGTCGTCTGAGGTCGGCGGTGGCAGTGTTGACGGAGGTGGTGGGCGTCGCGGTGGTGGTGGGGGAGAGGAGTGTATTTAGGAGAAAGAGAGAAAGGAAGAGTGAATGAAGGTGAAGGGTAGTTAGTGACGTCTTGTTTTACCAAAAAAACGTCGACGACTGTTTTTTATAAAACGTCGACGATTTTCGTAACCGGTTAGTTTATTTATTTCGAATAAGATTAGGAAATCTTGTTAGTTTCCTAATACTAGTTAAAGTTGTTATTTTATTATTATATTATTATTAGGAAAGATTACTACCTTTCTCTTCAAGCATGGTTAGGATTAGCTAGTTATTATAAATAAGGATCAAATGTGACCTTATTTTTCAGATTATTCGAGTTATTCAATAAAGTTTCTGCGTTAGAACTTTGCCTAGTTAAACTTGCGAGTTTAATTAAATTCATCTTCCTTGCGAGGTCGATTTCTTGTGTGTCGAGTGATATCCTTGCGAGGTTAGAACGAGATTCACTTATTGTCCAGTTCTTATTACTTTGATTCGAAAATTCTATCAGTTTCCCACAAATTCACGTTACCGTTATAACATAAATACAACTATTCCGCTGCGATTCTAAATAAACAATTTCGTTCGTTCAAATACTACCTATTTTACATCATTAAGCCATTCAAATAACATGCCCAAAACCTCACTAGTTTGCACTCAATGAAGAAAGCTCATATCTTTCAACAGCCACACCTCAATAAAATATGATGAGAAATTCCCATAAATAACATCAATTCTATGCATAACATCCATGCATTGAGAATCGCAAAAATACACGCCCAACAAGAATGTGACTTCCTAAATACAGAAAGCATGTGGGTCAATCACTTCGCATAGGACAATTTATCAACTCCCCAATATCTAACAAGAGCCACTATTCTTTTCAGTTAGCAATGAGCATTCAGATTTAACAGTGAGCCATAATAATCCTTTCAGATTTAACAGTTAGCAAAAGTGAACAAGCAATCATACCTATGAAGAAATTCCGTAACAATTGAGAGATTTGGTGGATGAGTAATAGCTCCCATGAAAAGAACAACATTTGGATGTCTTAGTCTTTTCATGATCCGAACCTGACATTAAAATGGGAAGTTGCTCACCACATCACTTGTCACGGGTTTAAACTTATTAACAATACAAATTTGTGCCAAAATCACCATATAACACAACGACTGTCGGAAATAGAAGGTAGCCATTGGGACATAAGTATTCTATGGGTGATAAAAAGATGCAGATATTATTCAACAAATTAGCTACGAATTTGTAAGACACTGGAACGGGATAGAGGTGTGAAGTTATGAAATTTAGCAGAAGATTCTTTATAGGAATGTGAGAAATGTCCGAGGAAGTGAAACATGAGAGCTAAATTTTGCTCAAATACTGACAGTCTTACCTTAAAAATCATCGTGAAAACTAACGGCTTGTAAACTAGGCCTTTGAAAAAACAGTGCTCTTATAGAATATTTAAAATTTGAATTCACTCCCTAACAATGAAAATTCATCTCTACTCTTACATTCCTACACTCCCCCTCAGATGAACAGGAAATTAGAATCTCTTCACTTAAGAGACCGGATGACACCATGGGGCGCACTGGAGTGGGAATTGCAAACTGGAATCCACTAAAGAGAGAGCCCTCATCCAATTGCACTAAACCCAGGCACCCGGGCTTTGGTACCATGTTAGTATTTGAAATGGGTATGACCATACCCGAAAGGAGCGAGAGAGAGTCTTCACAAGCCCAAGGAAATTTCATCTTTCCTAAAACCAATTGGCAAACGGAGGAGAACCCCTAGGCCTTATAAAAAAGTGAGCAGCCCTCTACTCCACCACCAATGTGGGACATCATATGTGGGTTTCTTATATTCCGACATCGAGCTTCGTCAAAGACAAAAAGCATAGTGGTTAGGTCAGACAATCCAACTTAGATAGTTTATATTTTCTATTTTTCTATTGAGTGAGGAGAGAAAAAATATTAGTGTATCAGCAAAAAAAAAAAAAGTTAAAAAAAATGGTATTACATTTCTCAATTTGACCTGTACAACCCTGGACTACTACCACATACTCTATGCATATTAAAATATGAAAACAAACTCGTCACATTTAATGAACAAGAGAGTTGGATACCGGGTGATAGAGATTGTACCTCACTTTTAAACTCTTCAAGTGACTCTTCATAAATATCTTGATCTAGGAACCTCTTGACAGCAACTTCCTGAAACACAGGAACAGTACTAGATTTTACAGTTGACATGGCAATCTAACCGTCCACATAAGACAACCGAGATATGCATAAGAATCATGAATGCAAAAAGAAGCAACAGAAATCTTAAAGCATGAAACAGTAAATAGGAAACAAATAGAACATGAACCCGTCTTTATTCAATTATAAATTTATATCAGATCAAACTCCAAGAATAAGACAGCCCGACGTGGTTAAACCAACATCAACACTTCAAATCAAAAGTAATACATATCAGTAAGACTGTGATGCCACAAGCACAATTATCTAGGGAAAAGAGAGGCATAACTATATATAATGTCTGACATATATCCCTTAGTGGAACTAAAGCCTCCATGGAAAAAGATAGATGTGCTAAATTTTCAGTAGTCTCAGGGACTAATTTGCTATTACAATATACTCCCTCCTATTCTCAATAATCTTCCCCTTTCACTTTAACACAAAAATTAAGAAAACACACTACCCCACCATATAATTAAATTTGGACCAAACAAATACATTACCCCACCAAACAATTAAATTTGGACCATACAAACACTTACCAAAAAAGTAAATAGGGAAAGTATTGTGAATAGACGAAAATAGAAATGGGGAATGTTATTGAGAATAGAAGGGAGTAGTATTTAAGATGGTTTAAACTACAGATGTTATGTTTGCAATTCACAGCTTTTTTGCAGCTCGTCACAGTTGTCTTCTGAAGGACCTCTGTGCAGTCAAACTATAGCCAATTGTACAGTTTAGTAAAAATTCCTATTGTTGTTATACATGGTAACTACAAGTTGGACATTGTGGAAAAAACAAATGACAAAAGTCATGGAAGTCATATTCCTGAACGTAGTTTTTCTAGATTCATGATAACTACTCTGCCTTTACTGTTTTTTCTCAGAACTACACAATGCTCACGTCTTTTAAACATCCTAATTCCGCCCAGCTCGCCTCATCTTGACGAACTTTTCAGTCGACCATAAGTAAAAAGTGATGAATATAAATTAGGCTACAAAAAGCTCCTGGAGTCCTAAAGTTTAAACTGGAATAATAAGTAATCAGATAAATATTTATCTCAACTCTTAAGTGAGCAACAAGAATACTATTACAACAATGGAGATGAAACAGCCATGAGAATATATTACTTACTGTTCCATGCCATTCTCCACGGTAAACTTCACCATATGATCCTAGAAAACAAACGATGAAGAAAATGACAGTATCCTAAAGACGTCAAAGGAAGGAATATTTAAAAAATGAAACGTAATGTCTGGTACCAAGTCCGATACGCTCACCCAATGTGATTTCCTCCCACGAAATCTCACAATCAGCGACATCATCAAATGAGACATCAGATGTTGTACTACCTGCACTATCACCCCCAGCAGAGGTATCAGATGTTCTGTCTTGATTGGATGGATAAGCATCTGGCTCCTGACAAGCATCATCTCCATCTCCATCTCCATCTCCATCTCCATCTCCACTTGTCTGAATAGGATTATCTGGAGCCTTGAGCTTTGAAAAGGTGAGTGATATATCTTCATGTTCCTCATAAACTTGACTGAAGAGGTTGGGAGGTGCAACAACTCCACTTTGGAGTAAAACATGGTGAAGTTTCTGAGCGAGTTGAGGATTTTGTTTAGCGGCATCAATCATGTACTGCGAAACATCCTTGACTTTCATTTTACGTGCTGCCGGTGAGCTAACTCCTTCAGTCCAAGAAGGGGATCTAGCATGGAAATTAGGATAACTAGCTCTAGATGGAGCCTCCTCAGCTAATAACTTCACCTCCTCACTAGATAGCTCCGCTTTTTTGTCACTGGAACCTGATGGTTCGTCAACTGAGCTCACTGCATTGCTACTGCTGCTGCTGCTGCTTCCTAGAACTGGCTCTATGTCTCTTGACAATGGACCTGGATGGTCAATATGAGTTGCTGATGCATCACCTGCTGGATCCGCCATTAAATCAACAATCAATTCCCTGTTAACGTAAATACTTAAGGTAGGTAGCTTGCGATTTAAGAGATAGCTAATCAACTACTCATTTCTGTTTTCAAACAATCAACAATGAATCCCTCATTTTGCCCTTTCAAACCACTTTTCTCTCGCACCTTTCCTGGTATATGTTTAACCTCCATCATTTAAGTATCTGCTTGTGCCTTGGAACAAAGAATCAAGATTTTGTAGGTCTAATGTCTGAATGATGGCGGCTTGAGCCCTTGACAATTTAATGGTGGGGGGAGGAAAATGTATCCTACATTTTTCAGTGGAAATTAATTGACCCTTGCCATCGGGATGCAAAATCATATCCCGCTTTAAATTTCAGAATTACTTTTTCACATACGAATTTTAATTAGGATTATTTAATGGAAATACTCCAATCTATTGAGTTGCTTCTCAAAATATTCCAAACCCTATTTTAACTACCAATACAATCAACTTCTACCTCATTTCTCTTTTATTAAAACAAGTGGAAGGGCTACTTGCTAAACCGGTGACTTTCCATTTAACCCTTCTCTTTCTTGTATTATTATCATCTACATCAGTCAAACACCATTAATCTTCTCTTTCTTTCTTCTCCTAAACATCACAATGCCATTAATCCTCTCCAAAACGCCATTGATTTTGTGTATAGAGGATGTGCGGACAAAAATTACCCAAACCCATCTCAATTATACGCTCAAAATCTCATAACCATCTTCAATTCACTCATAGCCAAATGTTCTTACTCTAGAACAGTCTAATTCTACTGCACCCATTCCCGTTTTTACTGCTCTTGTGTCCCAATTTTCTCTTTCATTTCACTTTGTTTGTTCCCCATATTTTCCTTGTTTACTTACTCATGCTCATTTTCATGATTTGTTAAATCTTTGTTGTTCACTCTAAATATTGAAAGGTAGTGGATTTAAATGATTGTTTGGTTTTGATTCCTCACAAAATTTGTTAGAGATTCATACAAACACTAACCTTAATTTATTCCAATTTCTTTGGTGGGGAGTGATTGTAACTTTGTAGCGTTGGACCATCTTGACACATTTATTTTGGGACATCTTTGAAGGAGACCAACCCAGCTTCATAAGTAATTAATTAACACAGGTCGGGTTATGTGATGGGTTAGTGTTGTGAAGAAGGTTTGGTGGGGATCGTGTGAAGATGAATTTATTCGTGGAAGAATGAAGGAGATAATAGGGGGAGGAAAGATAATGAATCATAGTAATGGAAGGGAAGAAAATTTTGAAGGAAAAAAAATGCAGGTTAACTTACCAGAAAGAGGAGGAAGATGAAGGAGATGGGCTTAAGAAGAAAGGTAGGGCCCGTGTAACTTTTTACCTGTTGTTACAGGTTAACAATTAAGTAATTCTATTAGAAGAGAAAGGGTGTGAAAGTTAGGTATATTGGTAGTTAAAATAGAATTTAGAGTATTTTGAGAAGCACTATAATAGTTTAGAGTATTCTTATTAAATAATCCTTTTAATTATTACCCTTTTCCTTAACCTAATCAAATTGACTCTTACATACTTTTTTCCCCTTAAAATCAAATCCAATTGGTTTATAAACTTGAATAGTGGATTATAATTTTCCAATTAGTAAAACAAGTTTATTGTTTAGCAATTATTATTGTGCTTGTTGAAATTATTAAGGTTATCAATTAGTGAAATTATAATCAAAATCCTTGTATCACTCCTCACTTTAATTATAGGATTAATGGTTTGCTCTCATATGTCGACTTGTCAAGAGGAGGATGCGCTGGGTATGATGAGAAGATGAATGTGCAGGCATAATTAAAGACTGAAATAAAATGAATTTACATCCCTCTAGAAGTGATGTCACCCGAATGTGCCTAACAATGATATTGCTGTCGCAGCTTTATGCATAAAATCTGACAAATGTGTCTTGTGAGGTTTGTTACTTGTTATGAATGTGTTTTAAGGCGTTTATGCTTGTGGTTACGCCATTGTGTTGGATGGAAGCGTGGTGGTCGGAGCAAAGGAAAAGGGTATGTGGTGAGGGTGACTAGGGTGGCGGAGACGGGCAGCCGAGGTTAGTCGGTGACTGTACTAATGGAGCAAGGGGTGTTGAATGGAGGCGGTGGTGGTGGTGAAGGCGGATGAGGGAAGGGAGAAAAAAATTTGGGTGAGTGAAGGGAGAAAATAACGAGGGCAAAATTGTAAAAGTCGTATGTGAAAGAGTAAAATCCGTATGTGAAAAAGCACGTCCCTTAAATTTTGTCTTGATATATCACTAGTATCATTTTTTTCTTGTTTCCGCAAAAACCGAAAGTCTTAGTGAACGGCGATATTACGGGTCGTTTTTTGCGCAAACCGTGGAGCTAATAACTCAACCAAATATGTGTATATGATAAGGGAAGTGAGAAGAAGATGGTTGTATTTCGTTATTTGGTGGTCGGAGTAGGGAGAACGAAGATGGCGAACATAACTTGTCAAGCCCTTCAACTTCTCGCTCTCCCGGACAGCGAGAAGGTACCTCTATTTCAAAATGGTGACGTGGACCCATTATTGGTAAATAGTTTGAAACCCGCCTTATTTTATTAAATAGTTTAAGTTTCGACCCCATTTAAGCAAAAGTTTTTAAATTTTGTCTTGATAAATCACTAGTATTTGGTTTTGCAGACTATTTTGGTCTGAAGCAATAAGACGGGATTTTGTAACCACTTTATAGTCAGATGGGACCACTATTGAAAAGAAGTTGATATAAACTGTAGTTACATTTTATAAAAAAGTGGTAACATAATCCCATCTTATTTTTTAGACGGAAATGATCCGTCTGAAATAAGAATTTGCGCACTAGTGTAGACCACATGCAACACATGCACGGTACTATATGGAGTTATACTTTTTAGAGTATTATAGAATCAGTAGGTCTTGTTTAAGATGGGTCGGATCTTGCAACGGGTATTTTGTGAGAGGAAATGGGTAGAGGGGACAAGGTGGGCACCCCCCATGTGCTCTCCACTCACCCTTGATGGGTATTTTGTGAGAGAATATGGTATCCGTCTTAAGCTTAAGACGGATACCTCCGTCTTAAATAAGAATTTGTGTTATAGAATATAGATTTAGAATTGATAACTCTTTATGTTTTCACGTTTCTCATCCTTATATTTTGATTTAAAATAAAAATTGAAACTACAAAATTAATGAAAATATTTTTTCAATAAGTTATGTCATCAAATGTGTATTTTAATGACAATAATTTTTACCACCAAGCCAATGATATAACTTTATAAATATTTATTAATTTTATAGTTAAAGTCATGGTCGCAAATCGTGCAAATTGTGATTTTTTGAATTTTGTAACTGTTTCGATCTATAAAAGATACTTGTAGTCAACATACATAAAGAATAGAGTAAAAAAATTAGGCTCAATTCTAGGCTATAGTGTTTAGGCAAAAATTTACAGCTTCAATTAATCTTTTTGTATATAGGGAGAAACCCACTTATGTTCACTTTCTTTTGCTCATAAACATATGCACAATGGGAAGAGGGTTTTCCTTTTCTTGCCGCTACTTTTATATATGGCCATTGATGCCTTTTTCGTCTCTTCAATTTCATGTTGACTTTTAAGGGAAAGGGATTATTAAAGCAGATATTGACTGAGTAACTCGACACATTAGCATTTCTAATACCAATAGATGACAAGGCATTGCACATTAAATTTATCCACCAACATGATCAAGCTACCATAAAGCTAATTTAACAATTTGCAGACTTAAGGTCATTTACCTTCCATCATCAATCTTTACAAAGTTCATAGCAACATCATCAAATCTCGTACATGACTGTCCTTTCACTAAACGGCATGGAATATCCACACTATCGGCCAGAACCTTCACAAACAAGCACATGAAACAGGCAGAATTACACATAAACAGTCATAAGATGAACAGGGAACAGTTTATATTCAAGAAGAGACGTATTTAGCCATTTTCGTGGTGATAGTTAAATAGACGGACTAGAATTATAAAGGAACATGCTGAATGTAAGTTGTACTTTTTGTTCAAGCAAACTACCTCATGTATACCTATATCAGCAAGACTGCAACGGCGCAACGACAGGATCATTATAACTCAACCAGTCAGTTTCCTCAGGTTAACTCAACCCGCAACCAGTCAGTAAGACTTTAAAATTACACACAACATCATATGCACAAATTTTGACTATTTTTTTTTTTGCCTGAAAGAGTCTGATTTAGACACAAGGGCTTTATATACGGCCACCACAGAAATCAATTTATGAAATATAAGTAGCTATTGACATAACTCAGCATGTGAGTGTCATGTGATAGTCATCGCCGGTCCTAAGCCCGGATGAAGGAGGGGGGGTTACAGTAGGCTTGTGGCAGCCAGCGTAAAAATTCGCGTCACACTTATGGACATGAATCAAAATTTGAATTTCGTTGGGGCGTTTCCTAAGAAGCGACGCGCTACACTTCCTAGGGTGAAGTGCTAAATCTGTAAGGGCTACAAGGTGTCGCCCAGAAGCGGGTTGTGTCAAATGGGTGGCACGTCACCTGTACATTTG
>JAIUZE010005860.1:0-13267 GCA_022085475.1 Heliosperma pusillum
TGTAACACCCTCAAATTTGCGTAAAGAAAAAAAAAATTATTTAAATACATAAAAGATAATAATACATAACGAAGGTGTCATAAATAAAAAAGGTCATTACAAAACGGAAATAATATTATACAAAAGAAATATACAAGACGGGAGACATATCTCCCGTATAAATACGGAATGAAAAGAGTATATAATAATATACAAACTAAGAACCGAATATAGGTCCTAGGTAATACTTCTCTCGCTAGCTCGTCAATGTACCCCAAATATGCATTCACCACCTGTTCGACCGCATTAAATATAAACACGGAAGCCACAGTCAGTGGGGAGTAACTCCGAGTTCTCCCAGCCACGAAATGTCGAGTTTAATGAAACATGAATAACATACAAGCAATGTATATGGAAAATACAAAACTTAAACATATATGATATGCTTTTCATGTTATGAAACAATTAACTAACATATAACCTATCATATGAAAGCTATCCTGTGAAACCGATAATAAAATATAACAAGAGGTAGGGAAGCTGGTATGCTAGCTCAGAGGTTACCCTGTAACGTGGCCATGATCCACTCAAACCCTAATCAACACGTAATCATGTGAATCAGTTAACAATCTGTAATCCAAACTCTATCAATCCTAGCCGGCTTGCATCTCACCTTCTAGAACTCATTAGACCATACAAACATGAAAGACCAATACATCTAGAAACAGGCATAATTTCTTAGTACGGCCAATAGTCGACTTCTGTAACTCGAGGCTATACCACAAGGTAGGAAAACATCCTAGTCCTAGACTGATCAGACCTAGCGACAACAGCTATTCCATTCCCCGTCCCATGACATAACCGTCTATGATAAACTCTACTAGGCGACCCCCTAAGCAGAGATGGCTAGTACTTAAGCTGGCTCCCTTCCCAAAGCGGAACTCTTAGTATGCCATGCCCCGACTTGGAGATAAGCCCCCCAGGCCGTGACACAAAAGCTATCAAGCAGTGAACTATATACTCGTTAAAGATAGTACGGGCCTATCAATGTCATGGTCCAAGATACTCATTTAGAATTAGAATGGTCAAAACGCCATATACTCATAATTCTCTATGGGTACTTAGTCAACACGACACCAACCATATAATCAACCAGTCACGGGAAAACATCCTATCATGTGACTAATTGCAAATAAATCATATTCAAATATCATATCGCCTCATATCTACTAAGGCTAATTCAATAATTAAATAAAACCTTACTTGAAGACAAATCCCCGACCCGAGTCCCGCGACGGGTCATCAGTCAAATCGGGGCTGACTAGATCTTAGTTGGACCAAACCCGTTGGATCAAACCGGCTAGAAACAGAGTCTTTATCACATAGACATAAAATCAACATATTCATTACATGTTATTTTAATAAAGCTTCTAACATGTGAATTATTAAATCTTACGTAAAACCCCGCTTGACTTAAAGGATATCAAAATAAACTACGATCTCGTCTTATAATTTCTAACATGTGATAAATAATAATTTTATGAAAAACCTTTTTAATTAAATATTTTACTTATTAATATTTCCCACTTGCTAAATATTACAAAACACGATAAAAATGACGATAACTCAAAACCGTCACAAGTCCCAAAGTGGGACCCACGGGCTGAGTTGGGCCGGACCCACATGGGCCTGGATGGGCCCCACGGCCTGTTTTGACAAAAATGGGCTGTTTTGATTAAACTTTCTAAAACCGATTTCTAATATTTTCCCGCATGCTTAACATATTTAAACCCCGTCAAAACAACAACATAACAATCAAACATCGACACAACCCAAAGACCAAAACCCGGACCCACCTTGACCAACCCAGACCGGGTCTGAACCGGCCTGGACCGGTCTGGTTTGGTCCGGTTTGGCTGCCTTTCCTCACGGTTCAATCACCACAACCAACACCCAATTTTTCAAACATGTTTTAATTATCAAACAACCATTTTAACATCCATCCATACAAAATTCATGATTATGAACAAACCATAAAAATATGCCAAGAACACTAACTTATTATAAATTCATACAACCTAATAAAAACAACTACTTATCATATTACTACTAAAAATCCTTAAATCATAAAAACATGAACCATAAACAAAGATGAACCAAAATCAAAAGAAACTAAACTAAAGGCTATGTTACTAACTAAAATCATAAATCACCATAACATGAATCAAAAACTAAAAGCCTATGTGACATTAATTCGTCGAGTAAAACGGAATTGTTACCTTAGCTAGCAAACCACTTAGCACCAAAATTATAATAAGAAGTATAATAATAAGAAACCCTTCTACTAATCTTCACCCAAAATATACGAGTCTCCAAACTCGTCTTCAAAATCTTCCCCTCTAAGAAATGACAAGAAAAACATTATTAGAACTTAAAACTTAATTTCTCATAATTAAAGTGTTGAAAACGATCTTGACGGAATTGAAATTAAACCGTACGTGAAGATGGAGAGCGAAGAGGAGAGTCTAGAAATATAAGATAGGAAGGATTTAATTAAGAAATGAAGATTTTATGAAGGTTTTGCTCAAGAACGGTGAAGAACAAATGATGAACGACGAAGAACACGAAGAACGATTAAAGAAATCGATATTTTGATCTTTATTTGATTTATTGTAAAATGAAAAGTTGTTAGTGAGTAATGTGGGTGTGTGTGTGCCGTGTAATTATAGGCAAAATAAAGAGTCGGGTTTTGAAATTGTTGTTACGTAATTGACTCGCGTTTAATAATTATTTTACGGTAAACGATTAAAGATAATTAACGATAAAGTTAATTAAACTAAATATCAAAGATATTATGATATTGTAGTGAAAAATAATGAAACTATCAAGGCCTAAGAGTGGGTAAGTGTGCCGTGTGGGTTTGTGATTGTCGGGTCTGATTTCGAGCGTTTTGCGTAATTTTCGTTAACTGATCGATAAAGTGAAATAATATCTAGATATTATGATATATTAATCAAAAGAAATAAAAATATCAAGGTCTATTAGAGGAGAGGAAAGGAGAGGAGAGCCGTGTGGTACATGATGATATCGGGTCTGATTTTTTCTCGATTTGCGTAATCTCCGTTGACGGATCGATAAAGTAACAAATATCTAAGATATTTGTATTAGTTTAATCGAAAGAACTAAATATCTCAAGTGAGTGGAAAACGATGACATGGCCGCGTGACTCATGCCAAAGTCGAGTTTCGAATTTGTTACGGGATTTACGATGAGTCGGGAATAGTTAAATGACGTTCGGTTTACAACCGTAAAAGTTATTCTTTAAATTCCGAATAAATTCAAAATAATTATATTAAATTATGATAAATCTTAATAAATCTTTATAAAAATAAATCAAAAATATTATTTTTTTTAAATAAAATTTCGGTCCTTCAAACTTATAGGCGAGTCGGGAAAAAGTCAACGGACGTCCAAAGTTGACTGAAAAGGTCCTAGAAAAGTCGAAGATGACTTAAAAGTCAAGACAAAGTCATGACACTTTTAAAAAGTCAAGAAAAGTCAAAAAGACGACTTAAAGTCAAGAAAAGTCAAAGATGACTAAAAACGTCTTGTTCATGAATCTCTCAAAAATCCATACGAACGCGGAATTTCAAAATAAGACTCGGAACAAAAATTCCTATTTTAAAAACTTAAGTTCTACTGAAAAGTGTTAGTAAATATTTTTACTAGAAAAATCAGGTACTTTTCGGGTTGTTACAGAAACTCTGTCAAAAGCAATGTAATCGGAAAATTCAATTAAATATTAACCTAGTCAATAAAACCAATCTAAAACGAATAAAAAATTATAAAAAAATACAGTAGAAATAAAATCAATCGAAAATGAAGTCCACAAAAAAGCAAGAACTGGAGAAAGCAGAACAAATAGGTAAATGGGAAAGAAGGAGAAGATGTATATAAACTGAAACTAAAGGAAAATGAATGAGTACGGTAGAAAGACTCATAGAGAGAAAAGGTAAAAGGAGTGATGGAGAGGAATTTCTGGAAAAGAAAAAACAAGCACAATCTTCAACTTGATCTTTAACTTGATCAAATGAGAGAGTCACGTGAGGAGGAGGGGGTGTCAACAAATCCTACTGTTGCTAAGAATGATTTGGAACTTCTCTATTTTACTTATACTAGTTGTTGCTCCGCGCCCTACCGGGCGCGGTGCCCCAATTTGATTAATCGTCTAAAAAACTTCATTAGCATTTATCGTAGTAAAGTTTGATATTACAAGTGACGTTTCCTCCGATTTGTGTATTACGCGGTAAGAATACACTATGTATAGCACATCATGTAAAGATTGAAATTAATAGCATCGTAGAGGGTACACAAAATAACGCAGATTAGTATAACATGTAATGACCATAACTAACAACAAAGGCAAGAGATCTTGTGTTGTTAACAAACAAGCGTTGTGCGCGAAACTCCAATTTTGAATAATGTTGCTATTATAAATGATTGTTTTTTTTTTGGCGTACTCAATCTAATCACGTTGACATTCTATATCTATATCAGCGCTTAAAGCATTTTCCATGAGGGTATAATATTACTTTACATTTTCGCATATTTGCGTTCAGGTCTATAAAAGCCGTAAAAGTTGATAAGGATATACGTGTTGTGTGTCTCTTTGTATAATCTTCGTAGCGCTTAAAGCATTTTTCATGATGGTATAATATTACGTTACATTTTCGCATATTTGCGTTCAAGTCTATAAAAGCTGATAAGGATATATGTGTTGGGTGTCTCTTTGTATAATCTCCGTATCAAGTTATTGAAATATAAAGTAAACTTAACAATTATATTTAGGTTCGTGGTGAGTTTACATTGACACCGCCTTAATATGAAATAATTTAACCTTTTTCGTCAATAAAAGTAGATAATATACGTTTTATCAAAAGTTATGTTGAAATTGGATTTCAATCATTATTGTCGTCCTTTACCTTCTTCTCCAATGTCTCTTTCGCCTATACCTCCCATTTCCACTCCCGGCCTTTTTCGCAAATTCTTATTTCAGACAGACTATTTCTGTCTGAAAAATAAGACGGGATTATGTTGCCACGTTTTGATAAAATGTAACCATATCTTATATCAATTTGTTTTCAATAGTGGCTACATCTAACTGTAAAATGGTTACAAAATACCGTCTTATTCCTACAGACCAAAATGGTTCGTCTGAAGCAAGACCAATTGCTCCTTTTTTGACCCAAGAAAGTATGCATTTAGCGTAAATTTGAAAGTAGAACAATACAAAAGATCGTTCCTTGGTCTGGCTCATTTACTTTTACCGTGTAACTATGCAGAACCTAAAAATGGCATTCTGCAACTAACTATTTCATTGGCATCCCAGTCCTAATCGTAACAGACAAAGCAAGGAAGCGCAAATGAGCATGAAAATGTAATGTAACAATAAAAGGATCGTCTCACACGGTAAGCACAAATTCTCATTGAACACAACACTATCTGTCTTATAACGGCACTAATGCACCATCCGTCTTAAGCTTAAGACATATATTGTTGTCTTAAGGGAGACCTACGAGTAAGCACGGTCTTATTCTATATTATAATGCAAACTGTATAAAAGAGGCATCAATATATATATGCACTGCAGAATGTCAATTACTTTCCTGATTAAAAAATAATAATAAAAGTTTCCACAATGCAGGATGTCATTGTATGAGTAGGTCACAGTAATTAAGTGATAGATTAATATAATCAAAATTAATTGATAATACCATGGTAGAATGAGAGAATTCATTGACACACTGATCATATAAATACTGAAGCATACTGCCTCAAACTTTGTACTTGCAAGCTATAGATCATTGCAACCAGTTAACCATATTACACTTTTTACAAATCCACTCTCATAAAATATAAAAATTAAAATAGAACAATAGCTATTGTATGAAACGGTCTCACACGGTAAGATGACCCGTTTGTATAAAAATTACTGTTTTACTAATAGCAATAAATGTGATTACACCTACATTACCCCCAAGACCTCAATGGCTCTTATAGGGAGAATCGAATGAACACAGCCTTACCTCAACACAACGACCGTTGTAGGAAAGTTGAAAATATAAATAAAAAATGCAGTAAGAATTATAATATTAACAATAAAATTGAGGGGAAAAACAATACTAACTGCACACGATTACACGGGGTGGAAGATGGTAGATTTACCTCTTGTCTCATAACAATCGAAATCAGTCCATGTACTAAAGAAAGAGGTGATGTGACCATTACCTGTTTGCTTAATGCATCAACCATATTCTACTTCTCTGATTTCTCTCATCTTCACTTTTTTTAAAACAACCCTTTCCTGCAAAGGAAAAATCATGTATCGCTAATGAATTATCCAAGGAAATCCAAAACATTTGACAAAATAATGCCCTGAAAAATGTATGCCTATTATGAGTTTGTGATTAACTTTCATATTCAATAACTACTCTATCGATATGGAGTATGAGGATGAGGAAAAACAGATGGCTCATTAAACTCTCTATGCCTCATTGTGACGCTTAAACTAAAAATAAATGCACATTCTAAAGGCATGGAAGGGTGTCCTTAATACGGACAAGTGCAATCTGTAAGGCAACAACACAGAAAACACAAATCAAATAATAAATAATAAGATGGGAAGACGCTAACAGAAACACGCAAAACAAAATGTAGACAATCAAGTGGAATTTGAAGACGCTAACAGAAACACGCATATGAGCCCTTGCAAACTGTAAGGCACCCGCTCAGTAAACTAATATTAAAAGAACCCACGATAAGACATTAAAAACGCAAAACAAAATATGAAAAACAAAATTAATTAGGGTCGAATCAATACTTCTTCACAAATTCTTATTTAAGACGGAGGTATCCGTCTTAAGCTTAAGACGGATACCATATTCTCTCACAAAATACCCATCAAGGGTGAGTGGAGAAGCACATGGGGGGTGCCCACCTTATCCCTCTACCCATTTTCTCTCACAAAATACCCGTTGCAAGATCCGACCCGTCTTAAACAAGACCTACTGATACTTCTTATCCTGAGCTCAAGCTCTTGCTCTGAATCCTGAGACAACTTCTAGCTCACAAATCTTTCATAAATAGGAAAGTAATCCGTTAGTTTTCAACCTTTTTTTACCTTTGATTAATAACATGAACAAAAAAGTAAGTCAATTATGCAGGCTGAATAAAATAAAGGACCCAAATGCCCAGATTGATTAGAAAAATAAGAAACCTGCAACTGGATAAATGATCTGTTTATCGACCGACGCGGAGAAATGGATCACCATGTAGGGATAAAGGTGATAAAATGAACGAGAGTTGGAAGCACATGGTATGTGGGTGTAGTAAATGAGTGATCCGGAGAGAGAAGGGAGTACTGAGGGTGTGTGTGGTTCGTGGGAGAGCACGACAAAACAGCTTTTCAAATGGACGGTAGAGATCAAAAGGTAAAAATCAAGGGTGGGTAGAGTTCAATGGGCATCAAATGGAGCAGTTCAATGGGCATCAAATTAAGTAAAATACATGCACAGACCATCATTTGTACGATCTAAAGGATCATCTCAATAATCTAAACCACAGATTAAGTGCCTTTAATGCTACTAATACATACCGATGGCTCAAAGCTAGTACCCTTGACAACAATCTAGGTCGCCACCAAGAGAAATAGATAGGCAATCAGAAACCCCGACACTAAAATAGATCATCGCACATTATTAATCTAAATCTAAGTCGTCATCAGTGAAATGGACATACAGCAGGTATAAGAATCAAATACAACTAATCAAGGTGTGATAAACAATTAGCACCAATAGCTTAAATTAGTTACGCTGAACAATTCCAAGCCCCCCAAAGGCCCAAACATGGAAAAATAATTCAAAAGCAACCACCCCAAATCCACTGAACCTAACAAATTAACACCCTAATTTTCTACTGCATATATGATCGAGAACGGTTCTAGGTTGTAACCGTCATCTTTAGTTATTCATAGAGGACGGTTGGTTTACAAAACCGTCCTCTTTCCATCGGATACGTTAAAGGAGAACGGTTAACAGGCCAAACCGTCCTTTGTTACGAAAACACACAGGGGATACTCACACGCACAGCCCCTTTATTCAATCATCCCATACCTCTTTAACCCTAGTTCTACTCATTTACCCTAACGTCATCATTCCTCCAACTCTAATACCACCAAACGTAACACTACCACGCCACCAGCCATGGCGCCACCCATTTGCCTCACTGTCGTTACTGCGCTGCCTAACACCACTTCGTTATCGCCCTATTACCAACCATTCATCATGGCACTGCGCCTTTTCCTCACCTTTTTATGTTCTGCCATTATTAATTAGTTGTATTATGTGGAATGATGTTGTAATAGCAGGAAAAGAAGACATATGAACTTCCCAGATACACACGGGCCCATTATTTCAGTTAATGAATGACATGGTCACAGTAATAAGTTCTTACTTTGTATTAGTTGTTGTATATGTAATTTGGTTTCATATACATTATATGACTTGATAAATGTTTTGTATTGTGTTTGTACTGGCAAATCGAAGTTAATTCAATGGGATTGGCAAGTCGACTCAAACAACATCAATGGTAAGGCCCTCAAGTCATGAACTATCTTTTGAGTGGTCCACTTAAGTACACACGGTAAACACATCTAGGAATATATCAAATGTATGTTGCTATTTGTCATAGGTCAGAAATTTTTTGATTGATTACGTGTCCTGCATATAAAAGTAAACTTACTTGCACTTGCCTAATTTTCCAGTCCTTAAAACAACTTCTTATATTTGTCTCAAGCTTCTCCGCCCCTAAGCACATTCATTATCTGGTGAGTGGTGACTGCATTACTTCATATAGATGTTTATTCAACTCATTGCCTATTTTATAGCCATACCTTCTTCATTTGAATGCATTTATTGTACCGCCTTCATCTTAGTCATATGATTACATATGATTAAAATACGCTTCACAAATAATAATCACGTGGATAAAAAACATGTACAACCCATTTAAACAAAAAATATATATATAAGCATTATCTCAAAATAAACTACCCCCTCAAAACTACCTAATCACCATAGCTAATTTAATTCAAGATCACCTCAAAAACATTATAAAGTACAACCAAAACACCCAACTTAGAATTAATAAAAATGAGTTAAATCTCTCAAAATAAACTACCCCTTCAAAACTACCTAATCACCATAGCTAATTTAATTAAAGATCACCTCAAAAACATTATAAAGTACAACCAAAACACCCAACTTAGAATTAATAAAAATGAGTTAAATCTCAAACTCCTAGAATAATCACTGATCATAAACTTAGAACATCACATGGCACAAAATAAAATACTACATCTCCCATTAAACAACGACAACAGAGATCACAAACTACCCATCAACACTAAAAGAAATGAACAAGGTAACAAAGAAAAGAGACTGTAAACAATAATAATATAATATAGCACCTTGTAACCAACAACGCCATGCCCTTTCAGCTCCCGGGTGTCTTCTGCCGCCTCTTTTTTATCTAAAAAAACAACGGGCACAAATCACATCTACAACTCTTAGTAAACACAATCAAAACAATAACTCACGGAAGGACACCTGGATTTGTGTTTATCTTCATCATTACCAACACTGACACTTACACCGACTAAAAAAAGTCGACTAAAAAAAGTGAGCCAAGTGGGCACCTCAATCAAGCCTAGAAGCACACATACAAGAAGATCTGAGAGCAAGCTCTCACACCGCCGCCACCGGAGACAAGCGCAACCCACTGCTCCAATTAGCAATCAAAACCCCAGGAATACAATCAAAAAATAATTAAAAGGAACAAAGAATCAAACCACATGAATACAGTAATAATTAAAAAGGAACACATAATCAAACCCCAGGAATACAGTAATAATAAAAAATCAAAAATAATAAAAAGGAACAAAGAATCAAACCCCAGGAATACAGTAATAAAAAAAAGTTAAAAGGAACAAAGAAGTAGTTGTAAAGAAAAAGAAAAAGACCAGTATAACCATGAATTACTACCGCCAACAAAATCGACCACCATATAAAAGGAAAATAACAAATTTACACCATATTATTACCTCGGATTGAAGGAGACGGTGGAAAATGGGTGGCTGAAATGGTTCATGGGATGCCATGAAGTAGAGAGAAGTAGGTAAAAGTAGCAATGGATCCACAAGAATCAACCGGACATCAAACAACCAGATGAATGTTGCATGATGAAATTAACATTGAGTGGCTGTGAAAAGGAAGGTTGAGGGAGGTGTGCGTGTTGATGACTGATGAAGTAGTAGAGTTATGTGAGGAGATGAGAATAAGTGGAAGAGAATGAAGCAACAAAAGGGGCGTAATGTTTGAGAGAAATGGAGGGCAGAGATCCAAATGAAATGGACGGTTGAGGGAGTATATTGGGAGACTATTCATAAGCACAGTAACTTGAGTTTCTCCCTTTTTAAAGGGTATAGATAATAATATAATAATCTACTTATAATAAAAGAGAATAGGCGTCTGACAATACATTCAGTGTGCTGTGTCCCTCCATTACGTCATTATTTACATTTATGCCATTTAACTCTTTCTTCAGTATACCTTTCTCATCTAACTTCACTAATTAATTACTTTCCCATTATTTATCTTCCTGCTCCTTCCCTATTACCAATGGGTCTTCCAGCTCTTTCCCTATGCTTTGTTATCTTTCAGTTTCGTTATGTTCTTGCCAAGGTTCATTCCCAATTTCAGCCCTTCCGTCTTTTACTAACAATCGTTTGATCTAGGCTTCATTAGAAAACTTGTCATTCTATTTGCTTACTATGGTGAGTTAATTTCCTACGTTCTGGATTTCATTTTTAAGCTTCTTCACTTGATGCTTGTTAGAAATTGTGCACGATATGATTGTTGCAGATTACGTGAATATATTATCTAAGCATTAATCGATTTTCGATTATGCTCATAAGGTGTTCGATGAATTGTCTCAACTAAAAAAGGAATGATATTTCATACAGCCCTTACTGCATTCTTTTCCGCATCCTTTATTTTTATAAGCACTCTGCTACATACGTACTCATCACCGTCATCTTTTTGGATTTAACAAATTATTACATATCCTTGACACCTTGTTGCTAACTTTCGTCGCCAAAAACCTCCGGTAGTTATCTTATGCAGCTATTTATTGTTTTTGCTTAAATTGTGGGTACTTATTTAGTTCTACTTTTGTATTCCATTTTCTTATCTTTCGCTGCGAATTCGGTGATTTATTAAGGTAAGTACCTTGACGAACCTAAGTTTGTGCATATAGAATTAGTTCAGTTTCTGAGACTACATGTTAGCTAGGACTCTAGGACGAATTAGGTTGTCCGTTATTAGATTTTTTCTTAGCAGGCTGAATATAGTGAACCAAAGTATAAATGGGTATTGATATTTTTGTAGGATGCGGACAATGTCGTCTATGTTCACAAAGTGTTCGACAAATTGCCGCAACCAAAGTTACTTTTTTTCCCTATTGGGTCTATTTATATCTAGCTGCTTCTTCTAGGAGACTGTCATTTGTATATACATTAATTCTTCTAGGATAATGAAGGTGACACCTGTATTATATACTCCGTACAATTTAAATATTTGAGCTAGAGATAATGTTTCACGATAAATCCTTGACTATATTGCCTCATATTTGATTTTTGGGTGAGGGAAATGACTCGCTTCCTGGTTTACAAGCTCCCGACTTTCAACAACTAGAAGGTTTAGCAATATTTACATTCAAGTAATCTATAATAAAAGACCATGAGAATTGTTTAAGTATTTGGAATATTAGTAACCAAAGTGTATGTTCTTGGAATGGTATAGAATGTAAAGACCTTAGTGTACTGTCAGTTAGCATAATAAATAAAAATTTTTATGGTAGTCTTCGTTTATCAATTATATTGGTCCTTGCAGAAAGTGTTTCGGTTTGAAGGACAGTCTGAGGCTAGGAAAAAAACTTGGTGCGCCTAACAAGCAGTTGCAGCAGTTATGGAATCGTCATGTTACATTGCGTCACATAATCTCCCTTTTAGACCAAATCGAGGGACTATCTAAGGTATATACTGTTCATGAACATTGTATTTAAATGCTACTACCCCATGCGTATAAGTGTTTTTATGTATTCTCTTACAATTAATGTTTGTCATTTCCTTGATTGATATATACAAACTACTTTACATGAGTTCTCACTCAAACAAGGTCTCTCTTCATGCTCTACCTGCTAACTTTTGATTATTTCCTAGACTTTGAATTTGAAGCTAAGCATTGATATGTCAAAGTTCTTTTCTTGATTTTATTAATTGCAACTTTGTAGGTGTCGATAACGTATAATAGTCATCTTAAAACTTCTTACGAGGATGAGGTAGCCTTACCCCCTAATGTCCGAGATGCAATTCTGAAAATGTGTAGCCTTTCCCCCTAATCCAATCCAATAAAATTACCCGTTTGTGTCGCGGTTTCCAAATTTTGACCATAAAAGAACCAATAGTAGGATTAATCCCAAAAATGAGTTGGGGTCAGCTAACACAGGACCATCCTCGAAAATCGTTAAAGATAGAATAGGGAGAAAAGTTAAGGAATTATGAATTCATGATTAATTATCGGTTACAACTTAAAATTGTGAATGTTTTTAAATAAAATTTGACTACAAATGTAAAAAGTTTTGAAAAATTAAAATATGACACGAGCTTTAAGGGAATAGTAAACATGTTAAAATATGGGTAGAAGTGTTTCGGGACTTAGATTTCAACAAAAAATGTAATTGTAAATTTGTAATGTGTAAGAATTGCTCCACATCGTTTCTAAAGATGGAGAATTAGGTGATATTATCTCTACTTATGTGTTGGTGGAATATAAGGAGTAGATTTTAGTGAAAAACAAAAATCGTAGCGGGACGAGGGAAGATGAATGGAAAATGCAGTATCTCAATCTTTGAAAGTGGAAATGAGCTTCACCTGGGTGATTTGTATGTTATATTATGTAACAACCCGAAAAGTACCCAATTTGCTTAAGCAATAGCTTATGGATACTTTTCAGTAGAACTTAAGTTTTTAATATAGGAATTTTTGTTCCGAGTCGTATTTTGAAATTCCGCGCTCGTATTTGGAATTTTTGAGAGATTTCATGAAAAGACCGTTTTTGGTCATCTTTGACTTTTCTTGACTTTTAAATCGTCTTTGACTTTTTCTTGACTT
>JAIUZE010005861.1:0-11970 GCA_022085475.1 Heliosperma pusillum
AATGTCAAGATCAAGCCTACTCATCTATAGATTCATTCCATGCCTACTGTGTACAAGACTTCCCCATGTATGCACAATTCAATGAATATTGAATCATTATCTTTTGAAAGCTCTAAGTTTGGGAAATGTGACATGATAGCATAGTAAACAAGCAAGCAAAGCATGAAAAGCCTTCAATTGTGTTCATAAATTTTTAAATTTAAATTTTCTCAAAAATTTTCTCTTTCTTTTATTCAAAATTTGAAAAATATAAACAAAATGCAAAATGGGAAAATGCAATCTCTCCCCCAAGCTAAACATCACATTGTCCTCAATGTGAGCACAAAGACAAAATATGCAATGAGATGCCTAATGGGAAAAAAAAGAAGAATGAAAGAAGAGTGAAGCTTACTAGTCAGCGCGGACTCCCCCAAGCTAGTCTTTTGGACTTGACAAGGAAGGTCTTTATAGGTTCTTCAAAAAAAAAAAAAAAAAAACTCTTTCATCTGCAAAATAAATCTAACAAAACAACGAAAAAGGAAAAAGCAAAATATAAAGTGCAAAATGAAAAGGAACACGGGTTGCCTCCCGAGAAGCGCAATTTAAAAGTCTTGCTAGACTCCATTTCTTTCTTTGAAATCATCCTTTATCTTTAAGCTCACTATCATCCAAGCTTGTCATCATAGCCTGATTTACATTCTCCATCCATGCTAAGCTTTTCTGAGAATAACCCCTTCTAGCACTTTTAGCAGTAGTGCTTTTAGTATGATCACCTGCAAGAGAATCAACACTAACATGTGCCTCCACCGGATCCGTCAGTAAGGATCGAGGCATAGAAGAAACAATAGAAGAGTCATCAACATTAAGCACATAACAAGGTTCTTCTACCACAGGACTCCTAACGGTGGCATTTTTACTAAAGGTCACCTTGTCATCTCCTATCTCTAGTGTCAACTTCCCATTCTTAACATCAAAAACTGCACCAGTGGTGTGCAAAAAGGGTCTTCCCAAAATGATTGGGATTTGAGAGTCCTCGGACATGTCAAGTACTAGAAAGTCAACTGGAATGAAAAACTTACCAACTTTGACGGGCACATCTTCTAAAACACCCATAGGTTGTTTTAGAGAACGGTCCGCCATTTGCAAAGTAATATTAGTGCATTTCAAAGCACCCATGTTAAGTTTTTCAAACATAGAAAAGGGCATAACACTTACACTAGCACCTAGGTCGCAAAGGGCCTTATCAATGGTATATGTGCCTATAGTGCAAGGGATGGAGTAACTACCAGGGTCCTTAAGTTTTGTTGGAGACCTATTTTGCAAGAGTGCACTACACTCTTCAGTGAAAGCTATGGTCTTAGTCTCATTGAAGGATCTCTTCTTGTTGAGGACTTCCTTCATAAACTTGGAATAAGAAGGAACTTCGGAAAGCAATTCAATAAAAGGGATTGTTACATTTAAATTCTTCACGACGTTAAGGAATTTACCATACTTTTCCTCCTCCTTGTGCTTTGCTAATCGTTCGGGAAATGGGACCTTGATCTCAATAGGAATCTCGGGCTCTTTCCCTTTTGACATGGGCAACTGAGCTTCAACATTAACAACCACGGGCTCATTATTATGCTTACCACTTCTCGAGGAAACGGCGTTTACAGTTTCGTGAGGTTAGTAACATTGTGAAGGCAGCTGCCCTTGGGTTTGGCGGGTATTAGAAGAGGTAAATTGGGAAATTTTAGTTTCCAACAATTTGATGGCGGCATCCTTAGCTTGATCGCTCTCTTGGAATTGAGCTATCATGGTGTCTTGCCTTTGATCCAATTGCAGAATTATGGCTTCAAGTTTACTTACACCATTGTCACTCTGTTGAAATGTAAAGGATTTGAGTTGTTCTAGCTTTTGTGTGAGAAGGGCTACTTGAGCTTGTAAAAGCGTCAAAGTGGGGTCTTCTTGCTTAGATTTCAATGGTATGGAGCGGGAATTTCTATATTGAGAATCGTGAATTGCCATGGATTCAATGGTATTGTGAGCATTTTCAACATTGATTTGATCAAATCTTCCAATGTTAGCAGAATCCAGGATTCGACGGGACTCTATATAACACCCATTATAGAATGTGATGGCAAGGAACCATGAATCTAACCCATGATGAGGACATTCTCTTTGTAAGTCCTTGTACCTCTCTCAGGCTTCATATAGGCTCTCATCATCCCCTTGTTGGAAACCAGTGATTTGACTTCTCAACAAAGCGGTCTTCTCTGGGGGGAAGTACTTTTGGTAGAAGGCAAGAGCTAAGCTCTCCCAATCGGTGATACCTAAAGTAACCTTATCAAGGCTATGAATCCACAACTTTGCCTTCCCCTTCAAAGAAAATGAGAAGAGCATCTCTCTAATTTGCTCTTGGGTGACTCCATTTTGTCTAATAGTGGAGCAATAGTCACAGAAGTTTTGGATGTGAAGGTTGGGAACTTCTGTGGCATTGCCACTAAATTGGCTTCTTTCTATGAGGTTAATGAAGGATGGTTTGATTTTAAAGTTTTGGGCTTCGATTTGGGGTGTAGCAATACCCCTTGAAAGTGTTTCTGCGGTGGGTTTGGAATGGTCTGAAAGTCGAACCATTTCCGAATGTGAAAGTGAAGATGGAATGAAGATTGAGTGGTTTTTGTGAATGGAGGTGAGAATGGATCTTCTTCTCCTTCAAGATTAGATAGAATATCCGAGTATTTCTCACGAATATGATCTAAACTTGAAGTATCAGAAGCTTTTGAGATTTCGATGAATAGCTTTCGTCTCCTTTGCCGAGTTCTTTCTAGATCGGGGTCTAAAGAGATAGAGGTCCCAAGTCTAGAAGATCTGGGCATAAGATTGAAAAGCTAAGATGAAAAATCAAGTGAGGTCTAAAGGAATTTGCGATAAAAATCACAAGAAAAAGGAAAACTAAACCGTGCTCCCCGGCAACGGCGCGAAAATTTCAACGTAAAGCCCAATACAAAGATAAATTACCCAGACTAGGCTAATAACAAATTAATGTAATTAGGGAAGTAGGGGTCGATCCTCAGGGAGATGGTGTTTCCTATGGAATGTGAATTGTCTCGCAATTGAGTTCTATCTAATGATTATCTGGGGTTTGAGATTTTTGATATCTAAACTAATATAAAGCATAAATAAAAACAAAATAAAAATAGTAAAGCAAGTAATGAAAAGCATCTAGGGAAGTAGGTTCACACATGTAGATTGATATATTGATGAAATTGGATTTAGGATATGCAAGTAATTCATTGAGCGTTCGTAAGAATGGCGTGTTCATTACAATCATAGATCAGATGGTCTAGCAGGCTTTTAGTGTGATTTACTAGGTCTTTATCCACTACGTCACGCTTTGTCTATTCAATTCCTGTATATCTACCTTGGAAAAGAATTCCATACTAGTTAAATGATTTTAGCTAAAAATCGTTAACTATCGTTACAATCCAAACATGCATAGACACAATGTTTTAAAGGCACAATTCCTTTATCCAATTAACATCTTTTAATCAATTTAACATGGCTATCCTACACCCTAGAAAGGATGACTACTCACTCATGATGATATCTATGTCTAAAATGATATTAACAATGAAAACTAGGATATACATGTTTATTTGGTTTTGAATTTTTATATGGCGATAATAACGACGCTAATTGATAATCTAGGAAACGAAACAACGATTATAACGGTACTAAAATGAATCTAAGACAATATGTAAAGCGAATAACAATCAAATAGAAAGCAATAAAAACATTTAAACGAAAGATAAAGTAGGAATACCTATATGACGATCATGAACGAAAGCGATAACAATAATAGAAAATCCTTGCATAAAATAAACGATCCTTGAATTGCAACGTTTGAATCACACAAAGGAGATTACAAGGATGAAATCCTTATTAATCTAAACTAAGGGACAGAAATAAACTAAGAACTAAAGACTAAAGAAGAAGAAAATGAGAGAAGAGAGACTAGTTCTCCCTTCCTCCTAATCTAGAGAGGAAATGTAAGAAGAGAAGAGAAGAGGATTGTAAGAAAAGGTGTGTGATATGATATGAGGGCTAGAGCATCTATTTATAGTATTAGGGTTTCGTGGAAAAGAGGTCGAGCATTAAACACATAGGTCAAATTTAGGAAGTTGACGCCGTTTTGTGCAGAGCAGCACACTTCCCCGATCGGGTATACACAAACCCGATCGGGTATTTTGTCTTCTGGAAGCTTTTGACTAACGCTTCATCTCCTTTTGCTTTGAATTGACTTCCAACATCCCCCTTGACCTCTTGAGTTGGGTTTGTTGATAGGGTTTGATGTAAAGCGATGATTTCTTCCTTTCAATTGATTGATCTTCCGACAACTTCGAAACCGTCTTTGCTTCTTCTCTCTTTCGAATTAGTGAACCTTCTTGAAATGCCTTTCACTTGGTCAAGCTTGCTTCTTCAAATCGTCGGGTTCTAGGCAAATGCTCGGGAATATAGAAAAACGGCGTAGAAACGTCACTTTCCCTACAAAACATGTTAGAACATAGGAATTCGCCTAGAAGACGATATTAGCTCATAAAGTGGCTTAACAAAGCACGAATGATATACGAAACCAAGCTAAATTGGGGGTTAAAACCATACAAATATTCACTTATCATGCTTCTAAATAAAATATGAATATATTTTACCGAGAAAGATAAGTTTTGAAACATTAAAATATACGGAATATTCTCGAGCGTTCAGCCACGGTTTTAAAAGACCGTTTATAGAAAATGATGAAGCGATTTTTTGACCCAGACTCCAAATAAACTCTAATGACTGTTAAAACGACCGTATCGGCATGAAGATGACGACCAAGGGGTAGACACAACTGTTTGAGCTATCACTTGATGATAAACTTACAAATTGTCATAAATTGTTCTACGTATGAAACATGCGGCCCAATCATCACTAGGTGGTTGGGGGAAGGTGTAGATTCGAGGTATCTACAGAGTCCCCACTTTGACTGACGCTTGGACAAGGAAAAAGTCAAATTATAGCCATCAGGTCAATCGAAGATTACAACCTGATGACTATGGACCAACGACATGTCGTCGGGAACATTTTAAAATCTGTCGACTGTCGGGGAGGGTCGTTTAAAGTCCATCAGACTACGTACGAAAGCTCACCAGCCATAAGAAGGAGTCATACCTGAGCATCTTCTTACTTGGACTTGAGGTTGCGATGTGAGGCTCGACAGCCGTTTCATTGGGTGCACAGTGAGGCTCGCCAGCCGCTGGGTATAGGATGCGTAATGAGGCTCGCCAACCGCTGGGAATAAGGTGCGTAATGAGGCTTGCCAGCCATTATATGTGAGAATCGGTCTGTCTCTGTCTTCAAGCGAACTCTCGTTGGGGAAACACATGTTGAAACTTGATATATGGAAGATTCTGCCACGATTGAATCATTCCGAGAATCTGCTCGGTTGTGGTGAACAAATATCTTGAGGATAAAAAATAGGCCCACTGATTGTATATCCGGAAAAAAACGGGTCTCTGCTGAGATGATGTGACGGTTGTGAAACTTGTCGAGGCACAGGTCTTGAAAAAGAACCAAAGTATGAAAAATAGAAGTCGGAGAAAAGGCGCATAAGAGATAGGTCCACCAGTAACGAACTTGTAACCAACTTTTCAAATTTAGGCAAAACATTGCTGTGGAAAGGGCACGGCAAGAGCTGCGACCTTTGGAAGAGGCACAGCTATTGCTGCATTCTTTCCCGAACTTCTCCCTATCTGATAAAAGACTCGATCAGACAGATGTATTTCATTCGAAAATCATAAAAACTCGAAAAACTCTCTCAAAATCCCACCAAATAATTTGCGTAAATCTTGATCAAATTACTCCATAAGCCATGATAAACCGAGTTATGCATTCCAATCTCGCTTTAATCGTTTATACTTGATTGATTTTGATTTTGAAATTGGGGTTCCCTTCCCCCAAATAGCTCAAAAATTAAGACTAGTACCTATTGGAGCTTCGTATGGGAAATTGACATTAGGAATGAAAAATTGGCCTTGTTAGGAACATAGCCATGTATTTGTTTTTCGTTTTCGTCGAATTATGAACAAATGAGATAGATACTCACTTACTCGAAAACCGCTTCTAAAGCCCCTTTGAGGTAGCTCATTTTGGATGAAACATGGTGTTATGGAACCCTTGTATAGTGGGTAAACTTGTTGTAGCATTAGATTTTCAGTTTGCGACGGTTTCTGCAGGACGCTTTTCTAGGGTATAACTGCTATTATAGCGAAATGCTGTCGAATTTTTGACTCAACCCCAAAATTAGGCTTTGAATTTATACTTGAGTTGACCCCTACCCTACATGTGTAGTCGGGTTTTCGAAAGAACGGTCAAAGATGACCAGAAAGCTTCTTGAAAATGACTTGAAACGCTTTTAAAATGTGCTTGCCATTGTTTGAAACCGCTGAGGATTTGCTTGAACTGCTTGACATGTTTAAAATGTTGATATGTTGATATGTTGAAACTGTTGAGGATTGTGCAGGTGACACTCCTTCTACATCAGGGAGAGTTCCCATGGACATAGATCTTGAGCCTTCTTCTTCCCGTGTGGGAGAAGATACACCAGCCGAGGTGGCGTAGGAGACCGGGACGGCTGAGGACGAGGTTACGAGGAGGATTACCACAGGTCGAGGCGGACACTATCTGACGGGTGCACCTGAGTGGGCTGAGAAATAGGATGGCAGATATCTCATTTGGGCGGCGGAGAGCCACCTGTCTTACAGGACGGCACGGAGTATGGCAAGCCTTTATTTTTGCTTGTCATTTTCCATATCCTATTGACACTTCTTTCGAAATATAAAATGTTAAATGACTTTCTCGATTCAAATTGCAGGAAGCCGGGATTATGAGGTCCTTTTCCGGCTACACAGCCATGATGGAGGCTTACAAGAAGTTGACCAAGGATGAGAAGATCCTCATTGAGCGAGAAGCCTTTGGCGATTTGGTCCGAGCCTGGAGGTTGATCAGGGCAATGAAGATTTAGGCTAACATTTGCCTGATTCGGGCCTTCTTGGATCGTTACTGGGATACGATTTCGACCTTCCATATGACTTTTGGGGAGGTTGGAGTCACCTTGGAGGATATTGCCATGATTTATGGTTTGCCGTGTGGGGAGGAGAGCTTGGAGGGGCCGTCGGTGGCCATGACGGGCGACTCAGAGGAGGCGAGACAGCTGATAGGTTGGAACCTGCCGGCAGGCACGGCTGCTCTACCTGGATTGGTGTCGAGTTCCTACGTTATAGACTACTTTGCTGGTAGGACTCCGACGAGAGCGAGGATAGGTGGAGAGATGGTAGCTCCTTCTCCTTGCAAAGCTGCGCAGAGGGCTCGGCTTTGGTTGTGGTGGTTCTTGTCTTCGATTTACTTCGGAGACAAGGGGGAAAGGCTATCGACAAAACTTCTTCTTTTCCTTTGTGACTTGAGTAGCCTAGGTCGCTGGGACTGGGTTACCCCTGGCTTTACGGTCCTTACTCGTTACATGAGGGCCATGGTCAGGCCGGAGCTGATGGAGAAGGGGACTTCTCCTACTATGGTCGGTCGTGGACTCTTGGTGGAGGTATGAACCTTCCTTTGAACCTTATTGAAAAATCAATAACCTTGTTTTGATTGAAAGATCAATATTTGATTTTGACGTTGATACTGTTATTACCTTTTCTGCAGGCGTGGGTGTACTCCTGCTTTTCGGGTTTCGCTCCCAAGAGGACGGAGCCTGAGCCGAGGGCGTATCCCGTTGTGAGGGACTGGGTAGTGTGCCGTAAGAAGAGCCAGCGTTATTCTTATGATATCTGTAGGAGGGGCGTGAATACTCTGCAGCTGGAGCACGTAAGTACCTCTGACTGGTTTCTTTTCTGTCTTTTATTTTGGAGAAAGATCATAAGAAATGATCCTTTGCCTTATCATCGTATGGAGGTGGATCATAGGAATGACCCCTTTCCTTTTTTATCTTAGTGGGTTCCGAGACCTTGGGTTGACTACCCGTACGCACCAGCTTTCGTGACTGGGGTCCTACGTCCTAGGACCTCGAGTCGGTTGTTGCTGAGGACGCACATGGGACCTGTGTGGTACTTGGGCGAGTGTTTGACTCGGCAGTGCTCTCGTGAGGCTTTTACGGTCCTCATTGATCCTTCAGGGTCGATGTTTAAGGAGCCTTATGACGCTGAGAGAGAGGCTGACCTGGCTGGCGTAAGTGGAGACGCCCTCCTTCTTCTTGGCGATGATTACCCAGGGTTCGTTCGTCGGAGATTGACATACTGGCCGATCGTGGTAAGCAATGCTTGCTTCTTGTTATGTTGAATTTTGACAAACGATAATTTACTTGTTGATGAACCATTTGATCTTTGCAGGAGATCGAGGTGGCGGGCTTCGAGCCCCCGGCTTATCCCGAGGTGATCGAGTACACGGATACGGCTGGCTCCACGATGATTTCAGAGCTCCGTGAGTTCAGCGCGGCGGTGACCGATGCTGGTTTGGAGGAATGGGAGCATCTCGCGAGGAGGGTGAGCTTCCAATCCATGACCGTCTTTGTTGCATAGGAATGCATTTGTTTTAACCTTTATTTGTATTTGAATGTAGGTGGCCCCGTCTCAACATGTTGCGCAGTGACAGGTGGCCAACCGGTTGTGGGCTACAGCCGTTGAGCCACTCGCAAGTGGTCGGGACCGACATGTAGGAACCTATCATTCCCTTTTCATTTATTGTTGCATTTTTGTGTTTTTGAAATGAAATGGTTGACTGAAATGAGGCATTTATTTTGCAGAGAGCCTTGAAGCGTGAGCTGGTAGAGTCTCAGGCGGAGGCAGCGGAGTCTCGAGAGGAGATAGCTCGTTTTTTGAGGGAACTGGAAGCCCAGGATGCCGAGATTGCCGCCCTCGAGATTTTAGCTGGGCTTACTGGCGATGAGGATTAGCCGTCTTGTTTTGGTCGTAGACTTCGGATATTTTGAACCTTGTTTTGGGATTTGTTGTACATTTGGATTGGTTTTCGGGCGAGAGCCCCCAGTTTCGGATTTGGTTTTAGGGCGAGAGCCCCCAGTCTTGCATATATTCCTTTTTTGACTGTGTTACGACGGTCTGAGCGCCTTTGCTAGAAGATATCTTATGTTCATTCAGGTTAGCTTAAAGACATGTTCGGTAGCTGACGGTTTCTGCCGTCATGCTGCCGGAATAGAAATCACATAAATTACATGTAGTATATAACGAGTAATATACTCAAACATTTTACATGTGACATATCGGTAGCCTAAACTAGCGCGAAATGAGTGCCTGAATAAGTGTGCGTGATTGGCGAAAATTTCGTTTATCGTCTAGAAAACCGAACCCGGCTAAGATTAGGAAATCCAAAAAAAACTAAGTAGCACGGCATATTTGCACCCATATCCTATAGGAAATCATAGACGAACATGAATTGGGAAGGCGCAAGAGCTGGAAATTCTGAGAAAGGCCTGAGGAAGAGGCGCGGCAAGAGCTGCGACTCTTTGAAAGGGCGCAGCTGTTGCTGCGTCATTTCCCGGGCTGATCAGACCCCGGTTAGAATTAGGAAAAGACGAATAGTATATATAGCGAGCTCGGTTGAAGATTTTATTCAGACAATTCTTCCAACAATCCGTCTCTTACATACAAATTCTTAAATCTCAAAAAAAAACTTGCAATATAATGGATGCCTTTGAAAACCGTCTCAAAGAATGGGCAAATGAGTTCACCCATGTTGAGAAACATGACATGGGTGCCTACAATTTAAGGACGATCTTGAGTTTAAAGTTGGTGAAAGTAGTAAGACCCTTCTTAGATGCTTGTCTTGAGTACCAGGACCCTAATTTACATGTATTTGCCTTTCCCAATGGGCGATATTTGTCCTTTCCTGGAAGAAATAGCTGCCATTGGGGGATGAGATCTAGAAGATACTCTAGTTATACCCCTTAACTCCCAAGGGTATAAGAATAAATTAAGGGACTTCCTTGGATTGACTAAAGCTGAGGTAGATCGATATGTTACCTCAAAGGGTGTCCGTATGCATGATTTTATGGAGCGATTCATTAATAAGGAAGACCATTCTTTGTCATATGTTGCAAGGCGTAGGGCCTTTGGGTTTTGCCTTTTGCATGGTTATATTTTCCAAGGGCACATTGACAAGGAGGTGAGGGGGAATCCCGTTTTCTTAAGTTTGGTGGAACAAATGGAGCTGCGCAAGAGCCCAGCTTGCCTTTGTTTAGGAGAGATTATATTTGGCCTTGACAACAGAAAGGTTAATCGAAAGTTTCCATATTTGGGGAGTCCTATCATCTTGCAGGTAAGAATCCTGCTTTTTTTTCCCTTCCTTCTTTTTTTTGTCACTCTGTTTTTCTTCTTTTTTTCGCCTTCTTTCGTCTTTTTTTTTTTCTTCTTCTCTTGTCTCTTTTTTTTTTACATTCTTGCTTACTTGCTCAAGATATGGTTGATGGAACGCCTACAATTAATCGAACCTCCAGTCAATGTTCAAGGATATCGTGCGCGCTCGATTACCATGAGGTCTAGGCTCTATATGGTTGACTTCACCATGATTCCAAACTATTGGGAAAATAATCTGAAAGGTGATGGCGGCCCGTTGATCCGATGAACTGTGCCATGGTGGCATCTTGACAGTTAATGGGTCATCATCTTTGGACCCAACGCGGTCACTTCGTATTCCTGGCTTGGAATTCATGGTATGTATTTTTCCGGAAAGACTGGTGAGGCAAGTGGGCCTTAGGCAGAGGATCCCTAAACTTGATATTGTTCCCAGACTGCCTTGGCTCATACCGCAGAGTCTTGTAGGGAGTGGGCCACGAGATGGGTACAAAGGAATATGTGGTTCATACCCGTTCCTGTTAGCTCTCTATGGGTATCTGACTCATATTTGCGATGGACAAAGGTTGTTACTCCAAAAGAGCGTGAGAAGCTAAGGAAACGCGAGCCTGTGGATTGCAAGATTTATGAATCTGGTAAGGAGAGGTCAAAATACTTGACTGAAGGGGAGGAAGAAGCCGGATTCCTAGTCATGCATCCAGCGAAGAGGTCAAGAACTAATCCCGCTGCAAGAGTGGTAATTGATAGACACGGTAAGGCTAGACCTCGAGAAACACCGTTGGTGATTAGGTCTGAGGTAACTCATGAGCGTCCGGCTCGCGGTCGAGACAAAAAGTGTGCGAAAGCTGACAAAGGCAAGAGGAAGATGGAAGAATAGCCTTAGTCCGTCTTATTGTTTAGTATTATTATTATGTTGTAATAGATGGTGGGATTTTTAGAATCCTAACCATAGTTTTTTTTTTTCAGCATTTCTTTATATGTATGAAAATTATTATAATGGATAAAGAATAAAGATTGAGTTAGTTAAGAAACTAATGAGTTTTTCTTTCTTTATTATTCTTGTCGAATTTCAAATGCAAATGCAAATGTCCTTCTATTAACATTTCAAAATAATAGCTGGGTTGAGTCCTGTGAAGGATTGTCTACGTATTCATTAGAGAAATGAAATCAAACCCTGCGCGTAGTTCGAGAAAATGCAAAAGAATAATTGTTCGAAGCAAGAGCTTGTAATGAACTTAGAAAAAGGCAGCGTGTGCCTTGCTTACTCCTAAAAGAAATACAATTTGATTTATTAGATGACATGAGGATTATCCAAAAGTCAAAAAGCAAGAGCATAGCGACATTAAGTTCAACTGGCCTGGAGCCGGTATTATTCCGTGTCGCAATAGCGACACATGGGGTTGCGCGAGGCGTGTTTCCTATTGCATGCTAAGGGTAGTATCGTTTCAATTGGTCTAGGTTGGTAGGGTTAGCGAATTCATTCTCGTATAGGTATGTGATTTTAACTGCACCCCCTGAGAATATGGATTTGACTAAGAAAGGTCCAGCCCAGTTAGGTTTGAACTTTTCTCGTGGATCGACAGGTAAGAGAGCTCTGACTGATTTGAGC
>JAIUZE010005863.1:0-18142 GCA_022085475.1 Heliosperma pusillum
CGAAATCTCAAAAGCTTCTGATACTTCAAGTTTAGATCGTATTCGTGAGAAATACTCGGATATTCTATCTAATCTCGAAGGAGAAGAAGATCCATTCTCATCTCCATTCTCAAAAACCAATCAACTTTCAACCAACACTCCATCTTCATCTTCACAAAAGAAAATGGTTCGACTTTCAGACCATTCCAAACCAACTGCAGATACACTTCCAAGGGGTATTGCTACACCCCAAATCACAGCCCAAAACTTTGAAATCAAACCTGCCTTCATCAATCTAATAGAAAGAAGTCAATTTGGTGGCAATACCACAGAAGATCCCAACCTTCATATTCAAAACTTCTGTGATTATTGCTCCACAATTAGACAAACTGGAGCATCGCAAGAGCAGATTAGGGAAATGCTCTTTCCCTTCTCTTTAACAGGAAAGGCTAAAATTTGGATCAATAGCCTTGACCGAGTTGCCTTAGGAATAGCCGACTGGGATGGCCTATCTCTTGCTTTCTATCAAAAGTACTTCCCACAAGAACGAACCGCACTCTTACGGAGTCAAATCACTGGATTCCGTCAGAGAAGCGATTGATAAGTGAATATTTGTATGATTTTAACCCCCATTTTAGCTCGGTTTTGTATGTCATTTGTGCTTTGTTAAGCCATTTTATGAGCTAATATCGTCTTCTAGGCGAATTCCTGTGTTCTAACCTGTTTTGTAGGGAAAGTGACGTTTCTACGCCCTTTTTCTATATTTCCGAGCATTTGCCTAGAACCCAACGATTTGAAGAAGCAAGCTTGACCATGTAAAAGGCATTTCAAGAAGGTTCACTAACTCAAAAGAGAGAAAAAGCAAAGACTGTTTCGTAGTTGTCGGAGGATCAATCAATTAGGCGAGAGAATTCATCGCTTTACATCAAACCCTATCAACAAACCCGATTAGAGAGGTCAAGGGGGATGATGGAAGTCAAGTCAAAGCAAAGGAAGATGAAACGTTAGTCAAGAGCTTCTAGATGTCCACTTACCCGATCGGGTAAGTGTGTACCCGATCGGGTATCCCTACTGATCCGAGCATGATGCTTCAACTTCCTATTTTTGTCTTATATGTTCAATGCTCGACCTCTTCTCCACGAAACCCTAATGCTATATATAGATGCTCCAGCCCCTCTTCTCAAATCATCCAACACACAACAACTCATCACAACATCTCCTTTCTTCTTACATTTTCTCTTTAGTTAGTCTTTCTAGTTTAGATTATTTTTTTCTTTTGTCTTTTGTTCTTAGTTTATTTCTGTCCATTTCATAACAAAACATTAGCTTAGATCAATAGGAATTTCAATCTTTGCGATCTACTTTGTTGGGTACAAGAGTTGTAATTCAAGGTACGATTATTCTATGCAAGGGATTTCTATTATTGTTATCGCTTTCGTTGTTGATCGTCACCTAGGTACTCCTAATTTATCCTTTGTTTATTGTCCTTTATTGTTTTCTATTTGATTGTTATTTTCTATTCATAATATCTTAGATTCGTTTTCATGTTGTTATAATCGTAATTTCATTTCTTAGATTGTCAAATAGCGTCGTTATTATCGCCACATAGAGAGTCTTAAAACGTTGTCAAAAACCAACTAAACATGCCTATCCTAGTTTTCATTGTTAATATCATCTTAGACATAAACATAATCATGAGTGAGTAGTCACCTTTCTAGGGTGTAGGGTAGCCATGTTAGATTGATTAAAAGATGACAATTGGATAAAAGAAATTGTGCCTTTAAAACATTGTGTCTATGCATGTTTGGACTTTAACAATAGTTGACGATTCCTGATCAAAATCATTGACTAGTATGGAATTCTTTTCCAAGGTAGATATACGAGAATTGAATAGACAAAGCATGACATGGTGGATTAAGACCTAGTAAATCGCCTAAAAGCCTGCTAGACCATCTGATCTATGATTGTAATGAACACACCATTCTTACGAACTCGCAATGAATTATTTGCATATCCTAAATCCAATTTCATCAATATGTCAATCTACATGTGTGAACCTACTTCCTAGATGCTTCTCATTATTGTTAATTCATCATTTGCTTTATTGTTTTCATTTTAGTTTGCTCTTATTTTGTTTTTATTTATGTTCTTTATTAGTTTAGAATTCAAAACCTCAAAACCCAGAAAATCGTTAGATAAAACTCAATTGTGAGACGATTCACAATCCATAGGAAATACCATCTCCCTGAGGATCGACCCCTACTTCCCTAATTACATCAATTTGTTATTAGCCTAGTCTGGGTAATTTATCTTTGTATCGGGCTTGCGACATGCTCGATCAAATTTTGGCGCCGTTGCCGGGGAGCACGGTTTAGTTTTCCCTTTTCTTCTGATTTTTATCGCATTTAGTTTTATCTAGTCTTTAGGAACCCAAATTCCTTTAGACCTCTCTTGATTTTTCATCTTAGCTTTTCAATCTTATGCCCAGATCTTCTAGACTAGGGACCCCTATCTCTTTAGACCCCGATCTAGAAAGGACTCTTGATATACGATTATTTTAGATCGTTTCCCCTCTTTATTCTCTTATGTTTTAACGTAATTAGCTTAGTTCGGCGTCGGTTTTATCGTATTTTGACCCTTATCCCGTGTACTCACATGCTATTTAATTCCGTCTCAATTTATAGTGAATATGCCAAGACAAGGACGAGACGGGATGAAATTCGAGAAACCGTCACAAAACAAATAAAGAAGAAGAAAAAGGAAAAGAAAGAAAAGAAAAAAAAAGAAAGAAAAGAAAAGAAGATGAAAGACGGAGGGTGTAGCAGTGGTGGCCAGCAGGTCGGACCAACCGGCAGCCGGCCGGACCGGCTGGGTCACGCACAAGGGGGAGAAAGACGGAGAAAAAGCAGAGGTGTCCAGCCGGCAATGACCACCGGCAGCCGGTCATACCGGCTGGGGCACCACATGAAGAGAGGAAGAGAAGAAAGACGGAGGAAGAAGCAGCGGTGGCCAGCCGGTTGGTGCCACCGGCAGCCGGTCCACCGGCCCAGGCTCCTTCACATGTTTCGTTGTCCTTTTCGTTTGTCCACTTGTTTTGTTTGTTTTGTTTTTGTTTTTATTTGTTTTTTAATGTAAAAAGCAAAAAGAAAGGAAGAGGAAGCAGAGAAAAAGAAAAGAAAACAAAGGACAAAAGAAAGAAGAGGGGGAAAGGGACGCAGGAAGTTCAAAAAGGAAAGAAAAAGAAGGAACCCAGGAATTATTATAAAATGCTCCATAAGTTAGTGTAGATGAGAGAAGTTAGATTTTTTTTAGAGAGAAAATTAGACCGTCTCTTTAGAAAAAAAACCCGTCTCACTAGATAAGATTTTCTTAGTTAATTTCTTCCTTTAATTCTTCCCCAAAATTTGTAATAGTTTACTTCACTCGGATATTGTATGAAGATTAAGATCGAAAGATCGGGTTTTTATTCAAGTTCGTAACTTTTCCGTCTCGTCTTTGTTAATCGGTAAAGATTCAATCTTTCCTCTTTATTTTCATGTTTATTTTCATTTACTTGTCATTTAATTAATCTTTCATGTTTGTCTAATTAGTTTATATGTTTAATATGTCTTATTTTGCTAGTTTTGTATCCAAGTTTTCGTCTTTAATGATTTTCCTTATTAATATGAGTGAGTAGTGTTCGACTAGGGGAAAATGAGGGATTTAATGCAAGTTTATGGGTTGATTATGGTAATTGGGCATAAAGATTAAGTCTTTTGGTAGTCTACTTGTTTTGTGCACACAAGGTGTTTGTTGAAATGCTTGAATGAGTAATTTGAGTTTTTCTTATGTTTTATTGCTAGTTTGAGTGAGAGCTTGGACTTGTATTGTTGTTGTGTGTGTGTTGGATGTTTAGGGAGAGATTAGGGCGAGAACCCAATCAAACCTTAGGCTAGGGCTCGTCTCGCATCGAGAGGTGGAGGCTTGTCTTTTAATCCGTCTTACACCGAGAGGTGGAGACATGTTTAGACTCACCTTTAGACTAGTCCTAACCCCCACCATAATTGATCTATACTTGCATTAATGAACCCATCCACCCTAGTTCCTTTTAATTATCGTTTTACATCGCATCCTTGCCTTCTTGTTAGTCTAGTTTTTCTATAATCCTCTTCAACTTGCTATTAGCTAGAACTAAACTAGAATTTGATTAAACCGCCTTAGAACCATAATCACCGTCTCTTGGGATCGACCTCCTTACCCTACTACATTAATTAGTTTGGTATTGAGTATTACAAGTATTTGTTTGAACCGGGGGAGGGGGACTAACCCCGCGTCAAAATGGCGCCGTTGCCGGGGACGGCGATATTGGATAAGATAGTTTAATTGATTTTAGGCTTAGATCACTTTTATTTGTTTGATTTTCCATTTTGTCCTAGTGCATCTATTTGCATTAGGACCATTTGATTCTCTTTTAAGTATATGAGCAGGTGTTATATCGGTCCACTCTTCCCTCTTGACCGAGAGATAGAGAAAAATTTCCGGGCTAGAAGTAGACACGCTCTTATTTTCTTAAGAGGATCCCCACCCATTCTTACCACCACAAATACTCCACCACCCATAATTGAGCCTTCAACTTCACAAACACCACCACCCACTTTACCACCCCTTACCATACCCACAAACATTCCAATAAACACATCACCCATAAATTCACCCACTTTTTCCCAAGATTCAAACAACACCCACCAAATTCCCCAATTTCACCCATTTCACAAACAAACAACCCATTCAACCTAGAGATGGCGGACCAACCTATGGGCTACTACAATAGGCCGGACCCTAATCGCTCTTGCTCGGCCATTAATTACGGAGCCATTGCTCCCAACACTTTTGAACTCCGTCATCATGTCATCTCATTCATTCAACAAGACATCTTTCATGGGTTGAAGAATGAGGATGCTCATGAACACTTGGTAGGTTTAAAGGAGAAGGTGGGAACGATCAAGAGGAATGGAATCACCGAGGACCAAATTTTCCTCATGTTATTTCCTTTCTCCTTGAAGGAAAATGCAAAGAAATGGTTGAATTCCCATGAGCCGGGAACTTTCACCACTTGGGCTAGTCTCTCAAAAGCCTTCATCACCAAATTCTACCCTCCCTCAAAAACCGCAAGGATAAGACATGAAATCCAAACTTTCAAGCAAAAAGGCTATGAGACATTGAGTGAAGCTTGGGAGAGGTTTCGAGATCTTCTAACCTCTTGCCCTCACCATGGTATCCCGAAATGGTTGACTACTCAAATCTTCTTTCAAACTCTAGAGCAAAGATTTCGAGACATGATAGTGGCGGCCTCCGGGGGAAATTTTGATAAGATGAACAACGCCGAAATCACGGAGATGATTCAAAACATCTCCGAGATGGAGAATAGCTATGGTTCGAGAGAGAGCGACGGTAAGAGTGAAGGGCCTAGTAGGCTTGAGTTGGAGACAAAACTCAAGTTGGATGAGCTATCTAAGAAGTTTGACAATTTGGGTTTGGAAAGAGGCAAGGGACAAATTCATCATATCCAAGGGGAGAGACCTAGCCATGCTAGAGTCTACTATCTTGAGCAACCAAGGTCTCCTCCAAGGACCTACTCTCAACAACCTATTTGCGACACATGTGGTGGTGTCGGCCACACATATGGTTTGTGTCCATCCTTTCCAAGAGATGACCATGTTCAACAAGATTGTTATTCTTTGCAAGATCAACCAAGGCATTCCTATCAACGTCATGAAACCTCCTACCGGGCTTTTCCCAATCAAGACCCGAGGACTTCCTATGAGGGTCAAGCCTTGGACCCAAAATATCAAGCTCCTCAATACCAACCACCACCTAAACTCGACTACCCAAGGTCTTACAACAACAATAACCAAGGTTAAAATTCCGACTCTAGGAGATTTTCACATCAAAGCAACCAATCCTATGTCCCTCCTCCATTTAGAGACCAAAGAAACAACAACAACCGAAATCAACACAAAAATCACAATCCCCAAAATTTCCAACAACCACCCCCCTCAAATGAACAATCCAACTCTTCCATTGAACAAATTTTGAAGGGTATGGAGAATAGGGCCATGCAACGTGAGGCAAATACGGAACAAATGATCAAACTCTTGAGATCCGACATTTCTAATGTTCAAGCTCAACAAAGAAATTTTGACTCCTACTTAGCCAACCAAGAACCCATTACCGTTCAAAAAGGGGAACATGTTCTACCAATCCAAGGCTCCCATCCTAAGGATTGCCCACCACATCACCAACAATTACATGCTATCACTTTGGTGGGTGAGAACAAGTTGAAGAATCCTCAAAAACCCATGAGTTTCAATGAAAAAAGAAAGTTGAAGGGTAAGATGGTGGAAGACCATTACCCTAGTGAAGATGAAATCAGTCAACCTCCTCCAAATGTGACCCAAGATTACACACCTCCTTTACCTTTTCCCAACCGGCCCAAAACCGTGAGTAAAGAGAAGAAATTTGCAAAGTTTGTGGGAATGCTAAAGAAGATTGAAGCCTCATCACCTTTCACCGAGGTGGCGAGCCATATGCCACTTTACACCAAATTTCTTAAGGAGGTGTTGACTAAGAAGAGGAGCATAACCAATGATGGGCTTGTAGCCTTGACGGGAGAGTGTAGTGCGGTGCTTTTGAATAACATGCCTTAAAAAGTTCAAGATCCGGGAGCTTTTCTATACCTTGTATGGTGGGGAACATTCCCATTTCAAGAGCTCTTTGTGATTTAGGAGCTAGTGTTAGCATCCTTCCTCTACCCCTTGCAAAAAGGCTTGGCCTTGAAGATTTGAGACCCACTTCTATGACAATACAACTTGCCGACCACTCGGTCAAATATCCTAAGGGAATCCTTGAAGATATCCCGGTCAAAGTGGGTAACATCTACATCCCCGCCGACTTTGTGGTCTTGGACATTCCCGAAGACCAACAAACTCCCATCATCCTTGGGAGACCTTTCATGGCAACCGGAGGTGTCATTATTGATGTCAAAGAAGGGCACCTCTCCTTTAATGTTGGTGAGAGCAAAATTGATTTTTCTTTGATGGAGGCTTTGTCCAAGCCGATGGTGGAAAGTGTCTACTCGGTGGATGTCATTGAAGACATTGTTGGTGGTTTGAGACAAGAGAAAAGTGATGAAAGTGATGACTTGTTTGGTGTTGTAGCTTCGGAGAGTTCTAGGGAGAATGAGATAGATTGTCTTATTGATGATGAAATTGAAGCATACTTGAATTCTCCAATTCCATTTGATTTAAGCTTTCTTGAAGGTGACCCTTGGCTCTTTGGCTCCTCCTCTAGTTGGGAGAGTCAAGTTGATGATATTGAAGAGGCCATGAGAGAAAATTGCTTGGGAAAATCTCTCCTTGATGAAGAAAACGGTGAAGTTGAGGTCTTGCTTCCTCCTTCACCCACCACTTTGAAGCCTTGTATGCCTTTGCCACTTGATCCTCTTGAGAGGGTGAGTGTTTTCACACTCTTTACCCCTCCCGTCTACCATGATATTCCACCCAAAATTACCAAGGGGTGTGGAGAGTTGCCGCGTGAGTCTAGCTATATCTTACCAACATCTCCTACTTTATACCACGAAGAAGACGGTGAAGAGTCGATTGAGCTTGGGTTGAGTTTACCGGTGTATAATTCTTTGAGCCCCATTGTCGTTTACTTGTGCTTGTTTATGGGGTTTGCTCAAGAATTTGATAAGTTGCTCCGGGCCTTGAGCAACGATGATGCAAAGCGGAGGCAAAATTGACAAGCTTCCCTTGTGGGCATGCGTAAGTGGACCACTTCACTCCCTTGAGCTTATGCATTTTGATGAATTTCATTCATTCTTAGGCATTCATGAGTTGAATATTGTCCCTTACCCCACTTTGAAAATCCAAATAAAATTTCCTTGAATCCAAAGTTTTCCCCCAAGCATCCAAATGCGAGTTAATTCAAATTAGCTCTCTTCTCATTTCAATAAACAAACTTGCATCCATGTAGTTAGCTTGCATTTATTTTAGACTTATTTCACTTTTTGCATTGTCATTTACATCTTCTTGCTATTGAAAAACTCAAAAACATGTTATTGCATTTAGTTGCTCTTCCCCTCCTAGCTTTTGCACCATTGAGGACAATGTCCGATTTAAGTGTGGGGAGGAGATTAGTGTATACAGATTAATTTTGAAAAATTTGAAAATTTAAAAAAAACAATTTAAAAATTTGAAAAAATCCTAAAAATTAGTTTATTTTGTATATATTGTTGTGTTCTTTCTCTTATCTCAACATATAGGTGCACCCCACATCATAAGAAGCACGAAATAGGGAAAATGAAGACGATATGGTGAGATATTTCCTATTCTCTTCTCCCTTATCTCTTTTTCTTCTTACTTGTTGTTGGAGGAGGACGGGATGTGTTGATGACGATGTTGTGGATTTTGTTGATTGGCATGTGTGCCACTTGTGTGTTGTTAGGAGATAGCACTAGCTTGTGTGTCATATAGTCGGTTAGAGCATGTGCATTTAGGTGTATATATAGATTGCATCATGGCATATAGTTGCATTTAGAAAATTGGTTTTATAATTTGTCTATTTGGAAGATTTGTTAAATGTGCATAATCCTTTCTAGCTACTTTTCCATTCATAAAGTTTTCATCTTAATCGTGGAATTTTAGACTCCCTAGGTTGTGTATTTCTAATGAGTTTTGACCCGTCTACTAATGCCAAGTCATGAGTTTGCACTTATTCCACCTTGACAACCCCAATTGATGTGAATATTCCGTTAGTTGAAAGAATTCTTAGGTGACCGTCTTACTATGCAACCAACCTTGATCCATTGTTCCTCCACTTCCACTTACAAAAAGGAAACAACGCAAACAAGCCAAAAATATTGAGTCAAATATCATGTTTTCTTGTTTTCGTCGAGGAAATGCAAAACGGAACTTCTAGGGATTCTAGTGGGCCCACATCTTGGGTACCGCTCGATGCCACTACGGTGGGGATACCCCTATTGTTGGTTCCGACCGCGTGTCCTTGACGGAAACCGTGTGCTATAATGTCAAAAATTGCAAATCAAAAATGCAACTCAAAAAGAAGGAAAGAAAACCAAAAGAAAAAAAATTGGAGAAATGAAAAATTTCCAAGCAAAAAGACTCAAATCTCTTTTTCCTTTAACCTTTCTTGGATCATTCACCCTTGAGTTGCATAGTGAGACGGGACGACCCTTGTGTCTCATTTAGTTGAGAGACGTGAATTCAATATGCTATTGTGTTTAATAACGTCACGGGGATCTCGTTTCCATCTTCCATCTTATCGCTCTTGACCAAGCTAATAGTAGACGGGACTCGAAATTTCATTAGTCTTGCACCGCTAAGAGGCGAACACTTTTCCATGCTTTATGATACTAGTGGCCAATAAGGATCATGCATTTATTTATACGGTTTTCCTTATAGATATTTTCGTCACATGGATGAGGCGTGTGACTATTCTTTTGTTCGGTGCATTCTTGTCATGGTCTTACATGCTTATCATTCGGATGTATCGCAAATTTTCCGGAAGCCCCCACTTGCCTTGCAAGGGAGTACATACCTCATTGTATTTCGTTGTGAGTTGAAGGGACGGAGAATGCCCGTTAATTGCCTTTCATCGGATTTTAGTAGCTTAGTTTAATCAATTCAAATAAGGGTCGTGTTTTTGCTCACTTACTTACTCGGGGACGAGTAATGTTTAAGTGTGGGGAGGTTTGATATACGATTATTTTAGATCGTTTCCCCTCTTTATTCTCTTATGTTTTAACGTAATTAGCTTAGTTCGGCGTCGGTTTTATCGTATTTTGACCCTTATCCCGTGTACTCACATGCTATTTAATTCCGTCTCAATTTATAGTGAATATGCCAAGACAAGGACGAGACGGGATGAAATTCGAGAAACCGTCACAAAACAAATAAAGAAGAAGAAAAAGGAAAAGAAAGAAAAGAAAAAGAAAAAGAAAGAAAAGAAAAGAAGATGAAAGACGGAGGGTGTAGCAGTGGTGGCCAGCCGGTCGGACCAACCGGCAGCCGGCCGGACCGGCTGGGTCACGCACAAGGGGGAGAAAGACGGAGAAAAAGCAGAGGTGTCCAGCCGGCAATGACCACCGGCAGCCGGTCGTACCGGCTGGGGCACCACATGAAGAGAGGAAGAGAAGAAAGACGGAGGAAGAAGCAGCGGTGGCCAGCCGGTTGGTGCCACCGGCAGCCGGTCCACCGGCCCAGGCTCCTTCACATGTTTCGTTGTCCTTTTCGTTTGTCCACTTGTTTTGTTTGTTTTGTTTTTGGTTTTATTTGTTTTTTAATGTAAAAAGCAAAAAGAAAGGAAGAGGAAGCAGAGAAAAAGAAAAGAAAACAAAGGACAAAAGAAAGAAGAGGGGGAAAGGGACGCAGGAAGTTCAAAAAGGAAAGAAAAAGAAGGAACCCAGGAATTATTATAAAATGCTCCATAAGTCAGTGTAGATGAGAGAAGTTAGATTTTTTTTAGAGAGAAAATTAGACCGTCTCTTTAGAAAAAAAACCCATCTCACTAGATTAGATTTTCTTAGTTAATTTCTTCCTTTAATTCTTCCCCAAAACTTGTAATAGTTTACTTCACTCGGATTTTGTATGAAGATTAAGATCGAAAGATCGGGTTTTTATTCAAGTTCGTAACTTTTCCGTCTCGTCTTTGTTAATCGGTAAAGATTCATTCTTTTTTCTTTATTTTCATGTTTATTTTCATTTACTTGTCATTTAATTAATCTTTCATGTTTGTCTAATTAGTTTATATGTTTAATATGTCTTATTTTGCTAGTTTTGTATCCAAGTTTTCGTCTTTAATGATTTTCCTTATTAATATGAGTGAGTAGTGTTCGACTAGGGGAAAATGAAGGATTTAATGTAAGTTTATGGGTTGATTATGGTAATTGGGCATAAAGATTAAGTCTTTTGGTAGTCTACTTGTTTTGTGCACACAAGGTGTTTGTTGAAATGCTTGAATGAGTAATTTGAGTTTTTCTTATGTTTTATTGCTAGTTTGAGTGAGTGCTTGGACTTGTATTGTTGTTGTGTGTGTGTTGGATGTTTAGGGGGAGATTAGGGCGAGAACCCAATCAAACCTTAGGCTAGGGCTCGTCTCGCATCGAGAGGTGGAGGCTTGTCTTTTAATCCGTCTTACACCGAGAGGTGGAGACATGTTTAGACTCACTTTTAGACTAGTCCTAACCCCCACCATAATTGATCTATACTTGCATTAATGAACCCATCCACCCTAGTTCCTTTTAATTATCATTTTACATCGCATCCTTGCCTTCTTGTTAGTCTAGTTTATCTATAATCCTCTTCAACTTGCTATTAGCTAGAACTAAACTAGAATTTGATTAAACCGCCTTAGAACCATAATCACCGTCTCTTGGGATCGACCTCCTTACCCTACTAAATTAATTAGTTTGGTATTGAGTATTACAAGTATTTGTTTGAACCGGGGGAGGGCGACTAACCCCGCGTCAACTCTGCGTAGGAGACTAAAGCTATTCAACGAAATCTCAAAAGCTTATGATACTTCAAGTTTAGATCGTATTCGTGAGAAATACTCGGATATTTTATCTAATCTTGAAGGAGAAGAAGATCCATTCTCAAAAACCAATCAACTTTCAAACAACACTCCATCTTCATCTTCACAAAAGAAAATGGTTCGACTTTCAGACCATTCCAAACCAACTGCAGATACACTTCCAAGGGGTATCTCTACACCTCAAATTACTTCCCAACACTTCAAAATCAATTCTGCCTTCATCAATCTAATAGAAAGAAATCAATTTGGTGGCAATGCCACAGAAGATCCCAACCTTCATATCCAAAACTTCTGTGACTATTGCTCCACGATTAGACAAACTGGAGTATCCTAAGAGCAGATTAGGGAAATGCTCTTTCCCTTCTCTTTGAGAGAAAAGGCAAAACTCTGGATCAATAGTCTTGACCGAGTTGCCTTAGGAATAGTCGACTGGGATGGTCTAGCTCTTGCTTTCTATCAAAAGTACTTCCCACCAGAACGAACCGCACTCTTACGGAGTCAAATCACTGGATTCCATCAGAGAGGCGATGAAAGCCTTTACCAGGCATGGGAAAGGTATAAAGAATTACAAAGAGAATGCCCTCATCATGGCCTTGATTCATGGTTCCTAGCTATCACCTTCTACAACGGTTGTTGTGGCAAATCGCGTCGTATCCTCGATTCCGCTAACAATGGTCGTTTCGATCAAATCGATGTAGAAATAGCTAGTACAACTATCGAGTCAATAGCAATCCACGATTCTCAGTATAGCAACTCGCGTGCTATGCCACTCAAAGCCAAGCAGGATAACTCAAATAAAGTAGCACTCCGAGAAGCCCAATTAGCCCTTCTGCAGCAACAAGTAGGAAGCTCTTCCCAATCCAAGGAACATATCAACGTCACTAACCACGTAGTGGTATGTGAGACATGTGGGGTTGGAGGGCATAGTTTTCAAGAATGTAGAAGTTCAATAGAGCAAGTCAATGCCTATCAAGGATATAGGCAAGGCAACGCTTTCTGAAACTTCTATAATGAAAACACAAAAAACCATCCTTTTTTGTCCTACAAAAGCACCAACATTCAAAATCCCCAACAACAAATTCAACAACCATTCATACCACACTAACAGAAGCCTTACAATCCACCTGGTTTTCAAAACCAGAGACCTTCATTCCAACCCAACTTCAATCAACCATACCAAAATCAACCTCAACACCAACCACCTCAAATTCAAGGCCAACCTAATGATTCAATCTTGAGCAAAATTGAATCCATGCTTCTTCAAGTTGTTCAAAAACAAGATTCAATGTTTGCTCAACTTCAAAAGAGTGATCAAGCTCAAAGTGCTGCCATCAAGATGCTTGAAACTCAAATGGCTCAATTGGCTGCCTCTAATGCCCAAAGAAAACAAGGCCAACTCCCACCTCATGGTGAGCAACCGAGGGACACCGCAAATGCTATCACCCTTAGGAGTGGTACCACTTATACGGAACCTCAGCAACCCAAAGAGCCAATAGTTGAGCCTACACAAGTAGAAAGCCAAAAAGAAACCCAAGCATCCACCGCTAAGGAAGCGGAAAACAAACCTGAAAAGAAGGATGAACCTGAATAGGAACCCATAAAAATTCAAGTTCCATTTCCCCAACGTTTGAGGAGAAATCATAAGGAAACCCAGTTCAGCAAATTCATGGAAGTCGTCAAAAACCTCCAAGTAACGGTTCCCTTCTGAATTAATCACTCAAATCCCTTCTTACACAAAATTCATGAAGGATATCTTAACTAAAAAGAGTACTTTAGATGATGTTGAAATCATAGCATTCACCGCTGAATGCAGTGCGTTATTAAAAAATAAGTCCCCTCCTAAGTTAAAGGATCCTGTTAGTTTCTCTATATCTTGCACTATAGGCACCTACACTATTGATAAAGCTTTATGCAATCTAGGCGCTAGTGTAAGCGTCATGCCCTATTCCATCTGCGAAAAATTGAATATGGGAATTCTCAAATGCACAAGTATCACCCTGCAAATGGCAGATCGTTCTCTAAAACAACCTATGGGAGTTTTAGAACATGTACCTGTTAGAGTAGGAAGAGTTTTCATTCCAGTCGATTTCATAGTGTTAGATATGGCTGAAGACTCGCAAATCCCTATCATTTTAGGAAGGCCATTTCTGCACACTGCGGGAGCAGTAATCGATGTCAAGAATGGAAAATTGTCACTGGAAGTAGGTGATGATAAAGTCACCTACAACTTAAACAGTGCAATGAAGAGCCCTATTCTTGAAGAGCCTCGCTGTTTCCTTGACATTGTCAACTCAATCATTGATGAATCTCTGTATCCATCAATAATTGAGGATCCTTTAGAAGCAATTTTATTGTTAGAGGATATCTCTGAGAACGTCAATTTTGAGATCAGTGAGCTGGAAAGGGACTTGACTGGAAAAGAGATACCATCTGAAGAAGTTGAGGAGTTCATAAGCTTAATCGATACTCTTGCCAAGGCAGAAGTACATAAACCTGAACTTAAACCTCTTCCCTCAAATCTAAAATATGCCTTTTTAGATGAATCTGAATATTGCCCAGTCATAGTGAGTGCTCTCCTAGATGAAAATCAGTTAAACTCACTATTGACTGTCTTGAAAAAACATAAGAAGGCAATAGGTTATAAACTTGAAGATCTCACTGGCATAAGCCCCGACTTTTGCATGCATAGAATCAACTTAGAAGAAGGCCAAAAACATTGTGTTCAAGGTCAACGCCGTCTTAATCCTAACATGCAAGAAGTAGTTAAAGCTGAAGTTATGAAATTGCTAGATGCAGGCATAATCTACGCAATTTCTGACTCAAAATGGGTTAGCCCTGTTCAAGTTGTTCCCAAGAAAGGAGGAACAACAGTAGTCAAGAATGAAAAGAATGAGCTCGTCCCCACAAGGATTGTGACGGGATGGCGCATGTGTATTGACTACAGGAAGTTGAATCAATCAACTCGAAAAGATCACTATCCTCTACCCTTCATCGATCAAATGCTAGAGAGGTTAGCTTGCCACAAATATTTCTGCTATCTAGATGGTTACTCAGGATCTTTCCAAATTCCTATCCACCCTGAGGACCAAGAGAAAACCACCTTTGTAACAACCCGAAATATACCCTATTTTTCTAGTGAAAATATTTACTAACACTTTTCAGTAGAACTTAAGTTTTTAAAATAGGAATTTTTGTTCCGAGTCTTATTTTGAAATTCCGCGTTCGTATTTGGAATTTTGAGGATTTCCATGAAAAGACCGTTTTTAGTCATCTTGACTTTTCTTGACTTTTAAGTCGTCTTTGACTTTTCCTTGACTTTTTAAAGTCGTCATTGACTTTTTCTTGACTTTTAAGTCGTCCTAAACTTTTCTTGACTTTTAAGTCATCTTCGACTTTTCTCGACTTTTCAGTCAACTTTGACTTCCGTTGACTTTTCCCGACTCGTCTCTAAGTATGAAGACCGAAATTTTATTTAAAAAAATAATATTTTTGATTTATTTTTATTTAGATTTATTAAGATTTATCATAATTTAATATAATTATTTTGAATTTATTCGGAATTTAAAGAATAACGTTTACGGTTTTAACCGAACGTCATTTAACTATTCCCGACTCATCGTAAAGCGCGAAACAAAATCGAAACTCGACTTTGGCATGAGTCACACGCGCGTGTCATCGTTTTCCACTCACATTAGATATTTTAATTCTTTTGATTAAGCTAATAATAATATCTAGATATTTATTTACTTTATCGATCAGTTAACGAAAATTACGCAAATCGTTTACAAAACTGACCCGATATCACCCATACCACACGGTTTTTCTTCCTCTCTTAGCCTTGATATTTTATTTCTGTTCATTACAATAACATAATATCTTGATATTTAATTCAATTAACTTAATATCTAATTAATTACGGTAATATAATTATTATACCGGGTCGATTCCATAACAACAATTTCAAACTCAACTCACTATTTTGCTCTATAAACTCACGGCTCACACACTCCACTTTACTCACAAACAACTTTTCATTTTTCAACAAATCAAATTAAGATCAAAATATCACTTTCTTTAATCGTTCTTGAGCGTTCTTCGCGTTCTTCATCCGTTCTTCGTCGTTCTTGAGCAAAACCTTCATAAAACCTTCATTTCTTAATTAAATCCGTCCTAACTTATATTTCTAGGATCTCCTCTTCGCTCCCCATCTTCCCGTACGGTTTTATTTCAATTCCGACAAAATCGTTTTCAACACTTTAATTATGGAAAATCATATTTTTAATTCTAATAATGTTTTCCTTGTTATTTCTTATAGGGGAAGATTTTGAAGACGAGTTTGGAGACTCGTATATTTTGGGTGAAGATTAGTAGACGGGTTTCTTAGTTTATACTTTTCTTATATTTGGTGCTACTTGATTTTGCTAGCTAAGGTAACGATTCCGAGTTACACGACGACGAATAATGTTACATATCTTTAGTTGTTGTTTATGATTTACGGTTTTGATTAGTAACATGATAAGTAATCCTTTTTATTATGTTGTATGGAATTTTCATGTTGTTTAGTGTTCTTGATGAATTTGGATGATCTATTTATAATCATGATTTAATATGCATGATGGTTGAATTGGATGTTAAAAATGGCTGTTGTTAATTAAAATGATGTTAGGAGTAATTTGGGGTGGTGGTTGTGGTGGCCGTGGAAGTGGCCGGGTATGGTGGTTGGTGAACCGGCCGGTTCAGGCTGGGCAGACCGGTTCAGGCCGGTCCAGCCGGTCTGGGTTGGTCCTTGGTGGGTCCGGGTTTTGGTCTTTGGGTTGTGTCGATGTTTGATTGTTTAATTGTTGTTTTGACGAGTCTTAATTATGTTAAAGCATGCGGGAAATATTAGGAAAACGGGTTTAGTAAAGTTGGAAAAATAAACCAAAACAGCCCAAACAGGCCGTGGGGCCCATCCAGGCCCATGTGGGGTCCGGCCCAACTCAGCCCGTGGGTCCCACTTTGGGACTTGTGGCGGTTTTTGAGTTATCGTCATTTTTATCGTGTTTTGTAATATTTAGCAAGTGGGAAATGTTAATAAGTAAAATATTTAATTAAAAAGGTTTTTCATAAATTATTATTTCTCACATGTTAGAAATTATAAGACGAGGTCGTCGTTTAATTGGTTATCATTTAAGTCAAGCGGGTTTTTGGGTATAATATGATAATTCACATGTTAGAAGTAGTAATAAAATAACATGTAATGAATATGTTGATTTTATGTCTATGTGATAACGACTCTGCTTCTCGCCGGTTTGATCCAACGGGTTTGGTCAAACTAAGATCTAGTCAGCCCCGATTTGACTGATGACCCGTCGCGGGACTCGGGTCGGGGATTTGTCTTCAAGTCAGGTTGTATTTAATTCATGAATTAGCCTTAGTAGATATGAGGCGATATGTTAATTGATTATTATGGATATGCAAGTAGTCACATGATAGGATGTTTTTCCTGTGACTGTTTAATTATATGGTTGGTGTCGTGTTGACTAAGTACCCATAGAGAATTACGATTATATGGCATGTTAAGTCGTATCTTGGCCATGTTTTAAAGGTAACCTCTGAGTTAAGATATTAGTTTGGTTCGGCCATTGTAATTCTAAATGAGTATCTTGGACCATGACATTTATAGGTCCGTACTGTCTTTAACGAGTATATAGTTCATGGTTAATAGCTTTTGTGTCCCGGATTGGTGGGTTTATATCCAAGTCGGGGCATGGTTACCTAATCCGTTTTGGGGTTGGAGCCAGCTTAAGTACTAGCCATCTCTGCTTAGGGGGTCGCCTGGTAGAGTTTCTTGTGTACTTCTGGTCACGAGACGGGGAATGGAATAGCTGTTGTCGCTAGGTCTGATCAGTCTAGGACTAGGATGTTTTCCTACCTTGTGGTATAGCCTCGAGTTACAGAAGTCTTCTATTGACTGTCCTAGGAACTTATGCCTGTTTGTCGACGTATTGGTCTTTCATGTTTGTATGATTCTATGAGTTCTAGAAGGTGAGATGCAAGCGGTTTTGTTTGTTTTTTGTTTTTTTTTTTTGTTTTTTTTTTTTTTTTTTTTTTTTTTTTTCTTATTTTTTTTTTTTGTTTTTTTTTATTTTTTTTTGTTTTTCTTTTTTTTTTTTTCTTTTTTTTGTTTTTTTTTTTTTTTTTTTGCTAGGATTGAATAGAGGTTGTGGGGATTACCTACCGGTTTGTTAACTGATTCACTCTGATTACGTGTTTGATTAGGGTTGAGTCTATCATTCATTGCCTTGTTTCTGAGGAACCTCTGAGCTAGCATACCAGCTTCCCTACCTCGAGTTATAGTTTATTATCGGTCTCACATGATAGCTTTCACATGCTAGGTTATTTGTTAGTTATCTTTTTCATAACATGAAAAGCATATCATATATGTTTAAGTTTTGTATTTTCCATATACATTGCTTTTATGTTATTCATGTTTCATTAAACTCGACATTTCGTGGCTGGGAGAACTCGGAGTTACTCCCCACTGACTGTGGCTTCCGTGTTTATATTTACTGCGGTCGAACAGGTGGTG
>JAIUZE010005865.1:0-18946 GCA_022085475.1 Heliosperma pusillum
ATTCGACTCGAAACTTTAAATTCTAAATTAAAACTTAAATTTGCTGAAAAGGTTTCGTAAAATATTTCTACTAGAAAAATAGGGTACATTTCCGGGTGTTACATTGACTCTTGAATTCCTTATCACCGCATATCGCATGTTTACTTGCAAACCGGTCTCCGGTCTTGAACCGGGTCTTTCTGATTCTAGACCGGCTAGGACCGAAGTGTAACACCCCCATACACCAAGGTGCCTTACAAGACTCCCCTTAGCACACGAAAGTGCTACCATCTCGGTTACCCGAGGTAGCGAACATCACAACAAGCAATAAAGGAAACACGTTTATTTAATAAAGTTTAAATGTGAATACAAGTCTCAAACGGATGGCATACCCTCCGACCAATTCCAATCAATAACAAATGAATAAAGAATGTTTAACAACTAAGACTCCAAGTGAAGCGAAAGCTAGACTTATAAGTGATCTCATCCTCTTCCCCGCCATGCTCTAAGGATTACCTGCGATCACCTGCTCACCATCCCTCAATGGATCACAGCAGTTTTGTAAAACGTAGAAGGGTAAGTAAATGCGTCTATCGATCAATGCACAAGCAAAAGAATAAGGGATAAGAGAGACCTGGAGGGCCACCACAGGGGACACCTCCGTAGGCTCAGGTTACCAGCCTGCCCTACAAAACCACGTATTGACCCTTGACCGCAGCACAAGCAGTCGAAAGCCCTTCTCACCGCAGAGAGAGAACCCAGATCATTAATGTGCACATCCCCCACGTGGCGGGATAACCACGGGGGCGAACTCGGGGCGTGACCAGTCTCCCAACAGGATCACTAAACACAAGTAACCATATTAACAATGAAATCGACAACAACTCCCTAACCCGAACTCAATCATCTCCATCATCAATCAAAAACAATAACATAAAATCTCATAACATCGATTAATAACACAATTACTGCGTAGGGAAACCCTACATTTTTGCATATCCGCAGCGATTCAGAATTAATCTATCAACAATCTTATTTTTATGAATTCCTTTCCCTAAACATGCATGCAATTAACATAATCAATATTAACCCTTGTTTCCCCTCCCCCAAATCAATTAGGGTTTATAACAATACATACAATCACAAAGTAAGGATACATACTAATGCAATGAACACAGTAGCGATAGATCGGATCCGGCACGGAAAGATTGAGGAGGTTCTTGAGAAATTAGAGAGAGAGAGAGTTTGAGAGAATAGGGTTTGAAATCATGAAACGTAAACTGAAGTTATGAAAGTTAATTCCTCTTATTTATCCTTAATCAACCGTCCGAAAACCCTCAAAATCCGTCGTACTCGAACGAGTACAACATGTACTCGGTCGAGTGCAACCTACTCGGTCGAGTGCCTAACTCACTCGGCCGAGTACACAAGAACGGAATGCTAATTTAGACGACATACCAACCTACTCAGTCAAGTAAACTCTACTCGGTCGAGTACATTATTCACTCGGTCGAGTAAGCCTTACTCGGCCAAGTGCCAACACACATAAATACGAAGTATTACACGGGGACCGGAAGTGGCTGCTGGAGAGGACCGAAGACCGACCCGGTAGTGAGCCGGTCCGGTCCTGTTTGGACCGGCCGGTCCGGTCCGGTCCGGTTCTCCGGGTCGGGTCACTTTATGAACAACTCTACATGTCGTAGCGAAAGTGGGTCAGTCTTAAGGTCACTCGATAGAGTATTTGTCATACTCAATCGAGTCGGGTCGATACTCGACCGAGTACAGTGGTACTCGATCAAGTATCCTCTCGTCTGTGTTGTTTTGACTCTGCCCCAGAGTCACTCGATCGAGTGACCCTGAGACAGAGGCGTCTTTTGTATCTTTTTTAACCTATTTTCATATGAACATTTAGTCTTGTTTTATAATTAATCCTTTTTGTGTCTTATAATTTATAATTAACCACTAACGTTTGTTGTTCCGTCTTATGGTATTAGTTAGATGCTTCCTCCCCTTCACTCTTTCTTGTTTATGCTAGATTAGTTTAAATGAACATTCATATGCTAAAATAAATTTGACAAACTTTAAATTGCATTAAATTGACATAGAACGGATGTCACATGTTAGGGTTTAAAATCGTATGATTGCATTGCATATGACACCTCTTCGAATAGTCATTTATTTGTTTAGTAGAGACCGTTTTGTAACGGGCGGGGTTGGGTGTTCTTTTAATGACATTAAATTAACATCCTAACACGTAAACTCACACGAACTTAAAATCTCTAATTTGATTTTTAAAATCTATTAAAGATTTAGTGGCGACTCTTTTCAAAAGGTTAAAAAAATGTGTTTTTTGAAATAAAATTGTTTTGCGTGGATTGAATTCCCTCATCCACACACTATCTATAATTCTCATATTATCAAGGCCCAAATTCATTATATCTTCATTTCTCTTATTAACTTGTTCAGAAACTGTAATATTCTCATATGCTTCAGATGATAAGCGGATGAGCGTCATAGGGAGATTAATTATATCATCCGAGAAGGAAACATTATTTCTAAGACACCAAATACTCCATAATGTACTGATGAAGAAGGAGATGTTATGTGTTAAATCTTTTCTTTTTAACAAGATACATATCCAATTAGTAATCCATGTTCGTTTGACTTTTAATACCCAAAGGACATGCGAGCTAAATTCGGCTAGAAAAATGACAATCTCGTAGAAGATGATCTAGAGATTCTTCAGTAAGATCAGTTCCAGGACATATACGACAATTATATTCCCAGCTAAGGTTTCGTCTTGCAGCTTCAACTCTTACGGGAAGGGGATTCAAGAGGATTTTCAAAATGAACACTTTCCATTTACCAGTAATCGATAGGTTCCAGAGTCTCCTTTTACAAAATTGTTTAGAAATAGTGCTCATGCGATATTTATCTTTCCTTGTTGCCTTAGCATCCCATAATGATTTAAATGCTTGATGATACCACTTTTGATAAAAAAAATTCCCTGTATTTGAATATTTCTAATATATGTAGTCATCTTCCTCTCTGTTTGGTAAGGTACTTGGTAATATAAACTGAACAACATTAGGACCACATATTTATTGAATTTTATCTCTGTCCCATTTACCGTCATTGTCTTGAAGAAGGCAAACTTGACGTGATAAATCATTAGAGGTTTCAGGCTCAGAAACCCCTAGATCAGACAATGACCCAAAGATTCTCCATAAACCCACTTATCCAACCATATATCAATAAATGATGGATAACCAACTTTCCATGCACAATTATTCATTAAGATCTTAGTGCCCCAAATGAGTCCACGCCCTCCCCATGAAGAGAAAGACACATTGATCATTCTTCCTGACATTATGTATTCATTAGAGATCCTATACTTTATACCAAGCGTTCGGCTAATAAAAAAATCTGGATTATGTAAAATTCTCCATCCAACTTTAGCAAGAAGGCTTTGATTCAGACATGCAGTATTACGGATCCCTAATCCTCTCCATGATTTTGGTGCGTTAATAAAGAGCTTACTACTCCGGTGAGTTTTCCTATTATTATTCGCCCCAGTCCACCAAAATTGTGAGATAATAGAAACAATCTTATATCTCACACGTACGAGCATTTTAAATGCCGATAGAGTGTAAATGAATAGTGAAGATAGAACCGAATAAATAAGAGTCAATCTTCCTGTTGGAGATAAGTAATGATGGTTTCAACACATAACTCTTTTACGAACACGATCAATAACCAAGGAGAAAATGTCCTCTTTACTACTACCAATGTCAGAAGGGAGTCTAAGATATTATCCAATATTTTTGGTTGGGAATGTTTTGAAAATCTTGAAGCATACCCTGATGGTTTGAAGTGTACAATTGGGATTTAACGTAACAGCTGGTTTATCTTTGTTGAGTTTTTGTCCAGAGGCGTCACAATATACTTTAAGAATATTTCTTAAAATATTGCATGATTTCCTATCAGCTGAGGTAAAAAAGATAGAACCATCTGCAAATAGAAGATGAGTAATAGATGCAGCATTGCGACAGATCTTTATACCACAAAGTTGTTTCTTATCTTGTGCTTCGGAAATGAGGTTTAACAGTATCTTTGTACAGAGAGCAAAGAGATAAGGCGAGATAGGATCCCCTTGACGAATTCCTGTTTTAGGAGAAAAGAAATTACCCGGGCTACCATTGATAAGAAATTCATATGTGACTGATGAGATGCAATTCATAATAAGATCAATAAAAGGCACCAGAGAGTTCATACTGATCAAAGTACCCATGATAAAATACAAATTAAGTCTATTATAAGCTTTGATCAAAGTACCCCTTTTCTAGAGATAAAGTTGAATAATTCATAGGAAATAAGGATATTATCCGTAATAGATCTTCCAGGGATGAAACCATTTTGGAACTCACCAACCAAAGAATTCATAACTTTCTTAGGTCTATTAGCAATAGTCTTAGTCACAATCTTCATGATCACATTGCAAAGACTTAAAGGACGGTAGTAGTCAGTTGATTCCGGACAATTATTCTTCAGGATGAGAGCTATTGAAGTCCGATTATATTTTTTAAAGACATTTTCCGAATTAAGCATAGACAGAACAGCATCATAAACTTCATTCTAGATATGGAACCAATACTTCTGGTAAAAGAGTGCTGGAATTCCATCAGGTCCCGGGGATTTGGTAGGTCCAAGTTGAAAAATGATCGAACTTCTTTTTTTGTGAAAGGCTTGAGAAAATAATCAATATAATCACTATGGAGCTTGTTTTTTGTAATGTTAAAGATTCCACTGTATTTTTGATAATATGAGTCGAAAGATTTTTTATCAAAGTCACATTGAAAGAGCTTCTTGTAATAATCTTCAAAAATAAAGGCAATTCCTTTGCCGTCAAAAGTCCATGAATTATCACTCTTTTTTATTCATGAGATATAATTCCTATTATATCAATTTTTTACATAATTGAAGAAAAATTTGGTACTAGCATCACCCTCCTTTAACCATGATAATTTCGCCCTTTGTTTCGAATAAAGTGAGGCAGCTTTAGTGAACTCCAAATATTTTTCATGATACTCTTCAAAGTTCTTCTCATCCTTTCCATCAAAGATTTCATGCAATTCCTTTTCAAGAATTTCATCAAAATCAGTCCATTTTTTAGTCCATTCTTTCCCTTTTTTTTAATAGTCCATTCCTTTATAGCTCTTCTTATTCTATTGAGTTTTGAAAACAACTTGATTGAGAAGTTACCCCTATCATAAATAAACCACTTATCCTTAACAATATTAAGACATTCCTCATATGAAAGTTGTAGAATTTCTAAGGGAGAATATGAATATGAGAAAAGGGAGAAGTTTCTTATTATAAACTTACTCATAAACTGTCTCAAATAAGCCGAATACAACTAAGGCCTTTAAATAGCCACTACATAAACTAACTAATGCTAATTACCACTTAACACACTAACCCACGTTGGGCACTACAAACAAGCATAATCCTATTGACTAGGTTGACACTAATTTAGTTCCAATTTATTAGGCAACAATATTGTGAACTAGACTAAACCAATTTATTTGACTAATATATATTTTGGATCAAATAATCCAACAAAGGTGACCATGCTTCCAGTTTAAAAGCTTTCCTTCTAATAGTAGTGAAAGATTCTGTGTCAAGGATGATTAGTGCATGCATGATCAGAACCTTGTATATAGAGGTGTTTAATACCCGAATTTGGAAAATGAATAAACCAATCTGATGAGGCTAACCCTTTGTCAATTCTCTCATATATTCTTGCCTTTTCTTCCCTGTTGTTACACCATGTAAACTTTGGTCCTTTGACAGCAATATCCGTCAATAAGTTTCGTGCTTTCCATTCTGAGAAAAAATGTGATCCATGGATTTGTCCAAGTTTTTCTCCAAGTTTATCTTCCTTAAATTCCACTTGATTAAAATCATCCACAAGAATATAGAAAGAATCAAGCATTTGTAACCATTTTTCTAGTTCAATCCAAACATTCATTCTTCTTGTTTTGTTTGGTTCTCCATAAATGCAACAAAGATACCACAATCTTCCCAAATTTTCATTAACTTTCAGAATAATAAAGTTTTTATTTTTGTTAATACAAGAAACTTGCCAAAAGAGTTTCCATCCCACCCATAATCCGCCCTTAGTTCCTAGGGCATCAACACCAGCAAAATCCAAAAAGCCATAGGAACGAAATACAGAAGAACACTACCACTACTACATTTTGTTTCTGGAATAAAAATAAAATCATACATATTATTATTATATAGCATTTCTCGTAGCTTTGTAATTTTAGGGGAGAGTAAGTTGTTTAAGCCCTTACAATTCCAAGAGATGCATTTCATGTAGATGAAGGGGATTGATCAGGTTCAATCCTCACAAAACCATCAGCTAAAAGATCATTCTTCACTTCATCAATCTGAACTAGAAACACTCATCTCGTCATGCCTAACAGTAATATGGAGACCAGGCTTCTTCATGAAGACGTTCATAGACAAAGAGCTCATAATAAGAGATCTTGTCTTCTTTGGAGTATTTGAAGATTCAGCAAAGTCCTTATCATAATCAAATAAATCATTAAAGATGAGAGGAGAGGAGAGACACAAGGATCAGAGAAGGCCTTTCTTTTAAGTCCACCTTTAAAAGAGCCTTCATCATTAGGAACATACCTACTAAAAAGCCTTAAATCCTTTTCAGGTCTCTGGTTCTGGGAAGATTCTCCTGCAAGCATATTATGATTAAAAGGAATAGAGACAGGAAGTTCCTGATGAACATTAATTGCGTTTCCTTCAAAGATATTAACATTAGCACGAGGAGGAGGGGACATAATAGGTGAAGAATCATCCTCCATAGACAGCAAAATATTCAAGTTTTCCACAGCATCGTGATATTGAGATTGTTCAGAATCATCAGACTGAGGATTCACAAGAGACTGATAAGAAAATACTCTGGAGTAGGAGCATCCGAGGAATGAGAGTAATCCCTATTAGGAACAGAGGGGTTATAGTCTTCATATTCATTATAGAAAGGAACAGGCTCGTTAAAAAAACTTCAAGATCTTTAGGTGCCTCCATAAATTGATTATAACCTCTACCATCATCATCACGAGCAGTTAAGACATGATTTGCTTCAACTCTAGCTCCAATTTATCCTTGAATGAACAAATTCTCATTGAAAGTAAACTGTCTCTCCTCGTGGCTTACATGAGTAGTAAAAAGGTCTTCCTGAAAACCTATATCATTATCTACATGAACTTGTGGGCCAGTTACAGGCCAACCACCAACATAGTATTCATTATTTGTATCATTAAGTTCATCCAAGTGAATGTGATTATTCTTAGGAAAGCCATTAACATTCTCATCATTACCAAAGGTTGCTTCTATGCCATTCTGATTCTGAACATGATTTATATTCAGTATTCCATTAGGACCAGAATGAAAGGGATTCACATGGATATAATTTCCCAGATAGCCATTCTCATTGATGAGGGTATTAATAATAGGGTTTTCATTTGTAATGACAGGTGGAGGCATCATATTTCCATTTTCAGTGAAGATTGGATTAGTTTGATCTTGTGCTATTTTCACTTCAATGGTATGAATATGATTATCAATAGGATGAAAGTTTAGATTACCATTATAATGCACACCAACATGAACTTCATTTACCTCATTTTCATCCTGCATGTGATCAAGATTTGGGAAATGTGTATGCCCATTCTCCCCAGCAACACCATTAAATTGATCATTATTAAGCTGAAAACCATTCTTCATGACTCAATCATTAATTTCATCATTAATGATATTATCATTAGTTTCTTGATCATTGTGAAACTGATACGAATGAAAGTAGCGGAAGCGATATTTGGTAAATTAGACCTGTAATTCACCAATAGAGAACGAACTCAAGACCTACTGAGTACGATCGAGTCGTTATTCAAATACGCGTTTGAATAAAAACAGAGTTTTGCTAAACAAGCAGTATTGAGATTTTCTTATTATTGCTGAATGCCTTATTCACCATACAAAGAGGCCTTATATAGCCCTCCAACCATTAACTCACAATAAAGCTTAATAAAAACTAAGTAACAAACAGACTAACAAACAGCCTAGAACGAAAGGCCAAAGGACACCATTACACTCCTTTATTCCATTATTAACTAGTAATTAAACTGCAGCAACTCAACCATTCCGTAACTGTCGAGCTTTAATCCTCACGCACAAGAGACCAAACAGACCCCACGAGCCACGGTTCCACCCAGCCAACTGCCTTGTCCAGCCATCAATTGAGCTTGCTCCACACACGCATCATCCCCTCCCCCTTGGAAAGGAATTGACCTCAATTCCGAAATGCCATCGTCATCAACAAAAGGAGTAAGATCACCAATGTTAAAAGTAGCGTGAACACCATAGTTTCCAGGAAGTTCAACTTTATACGCATTATTATTAATTCTTGAAACTATCTTGTAAGGACCCTCCGCTCGCTGCATCAATTTATTCTTCTGTTTGCTCGGAAACCGCTCCTTCCTCAAATGCACCCAAACCAAATCGCCCTCCTTGAACAACCGAGGCTTACGATTAGCTTTTGACTTTCGTTTATAGGCGGCATTAATAGACTCGATCCTCTCCCGAACTTGCTCGTGTAATTTCATCATTGACTTGTGTTTAGAATCCGCATCCTTATGAATCAACTCCTCTCTTGGTAACGGAATTAAATCCAAAGGCATAAACGGATTCAACCCATAAACTACTTCAAAAGGGGAATGATTCGTGGCATAGGTAGGTGACCTATTGTAAGCAAATTCAGCTTGCGCAAGTTTCAAATCCCAATCTTTTTGTGTCTTACTCACGAGCCCACGCAACAATGTACCCAATGTTCTATTCGTAACCTCAGTTTGCCCATCCGTTTGAGGATGATGGGACGTACTAAATAGTAATTTAGTACCCACTTTCCTCCACAAGGTGTTCCAAAAATAGCTTAAGAATTTAGAATCACGATCGGACACAATGGTTTGAGGAATGCCATGCAGTCGGACCACCTCAAGGTAATACAAGTCGGCTACATTGCTCGCATCATCGGTCTTGTGACAAGCGATGAAGTGAGCCATCTTGGAAAACCTATCCACAACAACCATTATTGCATCTTTGCCCCGTTGTGTACGTGGTAAGGCGACCACGAAGTCCATTGACACGTCTTCCCAAGGTCTTTTAGGGACCGGTAGAGGAGTATATTCCCCGGGCTTGAAAGTACTCTTGGACAAATGACAAGTAACACACTTACCGATTATATTCTGCACTTCCCCCTGCATCCGTGGCCAATGAAAATGCTCCTTTAATATTTCGATTGTTTTAGCAACCCCGAAGTGTCCAGCCAGTCCACCACCATGCGCCTCGCGAATCAGCAGCTCACGGATGGGATGCTTGGGAATGCACTGCCTATTTCCTTTAAACAGAAACCCGTCTTCTACTAAGAACTCGCCCTTTGCCCCCTTTTGACAGCCATCAAACAATTGTCCAAACTCTACATCCCCCTGATAATAATCTTTTAAGGTTTCAAAGCCAAGTAACCGTACCCCAAGAACGGAGATCAAAGAATAGCGGCGAGAAAGTGCATCCGCCACAATGTTGCTCTTCCCTTCCTTATATTTAGCGGAAAAATGGAAAGATTGCAAGAATTCTACCCACTTAGCATGACGAGGACTTAATTTCTGCTGTCCGTTGATATATTTCAATGATTCGTGATCCGAATGTAAAATAAAATGATTTGGGCGAAGGTAATGACTCCAATATGCAAGGGCTCTCACAATGGCGTAAAATTCCTTGTCGTAAGTACAATAATTCAACCGTGCTCCCCCCAATTTCTCTGAAAAATAAGCCACGGGACGCTTGCCTTGAACCAACACAGCCCCTATACCTACTCCACTCGCATCACACTCAACCTCGAAAGGTTGCGAAAAATCCGGTAAAGACAAGATGGGAGACTCACATGACGTTTCCTTCAACAATTCAAAGGCACTTTGGGCTGCCTCCCCCCAAACGAATGCCCCCTTTTTAAGGCACTCCGTAATAGGAAAAGCGATGGTACTAAAGTCACGAATAAACCGACGATAAAAGGAAGCAAGACCTAGAAAAGAGCGTACCTCTGTGACGGATTTTGGACTTGGGCAGGATTTCATTGCTTCGACCTTAGCTTGATCCACCGTCACCCCTTCACCAGACACCACATAACCCAAAAACAACACGCTTTTCACCAAAAATGAGCATTTCTCGCGCTTCCCATACAGTTTTTGTTCCCGCAATGTTTCGAAAACACACTTGAGGTGATAAAAATGCTCTGTTTCGTTCTGGCTGTAAACAAGTATATCGTCAAGATAAACTACAACAAATCTGTCCAAATACGGTTGTAATACCTGGTTCATGAGACGCATAAATGTGCTTGGCGCATTTGTAAGCCCAAACGGCATCACCGTCCATTCATAAAGCCCATATTTCGTTTTGAACGCGGCCTTCCACTCGTCCCCTTCCTTCATGCGAATTTGGTGATACCCACTTCTTAGATCAATTTTTGAAAACAATTGCGACCTATGTAGGTCGTCCAACATGTCGTCAAGCCTCGGAATAGGAAACCGATACTTAATAGTGATATTATTTACAGCCCGGTTGTCCACACACATCCTCCAAGTACCGTCTTTCTTAGGAACTAGTAACACGGGTACTGCACAAGGACTCAAGCTCTCACGCACATACCCCTTTGCCAATAGTTCATCAATCTATTTTTGTAACTCCTTGGACTCCTCCGGATTACAGCGATATGCAGCTTTATTGGGTAAGGGCGCACCTGGAACAAGGTCGATTTGGTGTTCGATTCCCCTAATAGGTGGCAAACCAGGGGGTAGATCATCAGGGAAAACGTCCCTGTACTCTTGCATTAATTTTTCTAACCGCACATCATCTTGCCTACTATCTTCCTCTACTCGCTGCTCATTAGCCATGAGCAACCATACGCGCTCACCGTTATCAATGGCTCGCTCCACCTCACGCTCACTAGCAAAAACAGTTAAGGCAGGCTTCTTACCCCGACTATTACTCATGGACCGAATATCTTGAGGTGACATAGGTTTCAACACTATTTTCTTCCCTTTGTTCCGTAGCTCATACACATTACTTCTCCCGCGATGAATAACGTCCCTGTCAAATTGCCATGGACGTCCTAGAAACACATGACAAGCGTCCATTGGTATGACATCGCATAATACCTCGTCGCTGTATGACCCCATGATTAGTCCGACGCGCGCCTGTTCTGACACTTTGATTTTATTGCCGTCGTCCAACCAGTGCAAAGCGTAGGGTCTTAGATAGGGCATGGTGACCAGCCCTAATTTTGAGACCATCTCGCTTGAAGAGACGTTGGTGCAACTCCCCCCGTCGATAATCACGCTGCACCACTTGCCTCGAACCTGGCACTTAGTGTGAAATAGTTGGTCCCGTTGCTCTGTTTCATTCGGTCCTGATTGGGTTTGCAAGGCCCGAACAACCAAGGCCGTGTCATAGATAGGAGCATCGTATGCCTTATTCTCTTCCTCAGGGTTACCCTCATCAAGACTAAATATACCATCCAGCCTCTCCCTCTCCTCTTCGTTTACCAGCTTCTTCCGTAGTGTCATAGCTTCCCTCAACGTCACTACCCTTTTATTAGGGCACGCATTCAGATAGTGCCCGAATCCCTGGCGTTTGAAGCACCTAACCTTGGAGAGGCTACTTTCTTTATTTGGATTAGAAGGTTTAGACGTGTTTGATGTACTTCCAAAATCAGCATTATTGGTCATGGTTAATTTTGTAGTGGACTCGGGTTTAGACCAATTTTTTGATTTGTTAAATTCTGTATTTGTCCCTCCCCCAGGTTTAGCCCTGCCTTGGGATTCGAGCCTCAAACAAAGCCCACAAAGAGTGTCGAAATCGGAATAAAGATATAATTCGACAATACTGGAAATATTAGAATTTAACCCCCGTAAAAACCTCGCCATTCTCTGTTCTTCTATTTCCTCCAATTCACCCATCAATGATAAATTTTCAAACTCCTCAATGTATTCACCCACGCTCAACTTCCCTTGTCTAAACTCGGCAATTTTACGATAAGTCGTCAACCGATGAGTCGTTGGGACGTACCTTTTTCGAAGTTTGCGTTTTAAGGATTCCCATGATGCAATCTTCTCTTTTATAGTGCAAATCCGTTTGGTCTTCAACCCCTCAAACCATAACGAGGCGCCCTTGCTCAATCTCAAGATCGCGTACTTACACCTCTTGTCATCGTTCAAGTCTTTGAAGTCGAACATACGATCGATTTTCCTCTCCCATTCCAAATAGTCCTCTGGATTAGGTCCCCCTGTAAACTCCGGGAGTTTGTGATTTTGAATTCGTCTTGCTTTGGTCTATAACGGCTGCCAGTGGGTTGATTTCGAAGCAATTCGCGAACATGAGCGAGTAATGTCTCGTCATCGAAGTCGGCCATAAGGCTGAATTCTGTAAGTTTTTATTTCTGTTTTTTTTATATAAAACCAAAACCAAGGATCGTCTCGATTAAATGGAAAATCAAGAGCCGAAGCTCTGATACCACTTATGATACGAATGAAAGTAGCGGAAGCGATATTTGGTAAATTAGACCAGTAATTCACCAATAGAGAACGAACTCAAGACCTATTGAGTACGATCGAGTCGTTATTCAAATACGCGTTTGAATAAAAACAGAGTTTTGCTAAACAAGCAGTATTGAGATTTTCTTATTATTGTTGAATGCCTTATTCACCATACAAAGAGGCCTTATATAGCCCTCCAACCATTAACTCACAATAAAGCTTAAAAAAAACAAAGAAACAAAAAGACTAACAAACAACCTAGAAAGAAAGGCCAAAGGACACCATTGCACTCCTTTATTCCATTATTAACTAGTAATTAAACTGCAGCAACTCAACCATTCCGTAACTGTCGAGCTTTAATCCTCACGCACAAGAGACCAAACAGACCCCACGAGCCACGGTTCCACCCAGCCAACTGCCATGTCCAGCCATTGTAGAGTCTATTGATCGAATACGAAAGAGAAGGGGGGGTGAATTGAGTATTAAAAACTAGACCCACTTTTTCGATTTATATGATATGTAATTAATTATTTGATCTTATTAATTAAAATCAACTAATTAATTAATCAAAGTAAGCGCGAATAACGAAATAACGAAAAGTAAAGAGATAAGAGAGAGGCACACGATTTTTGAAGTGGTTCAGTTTCACAAGTTGAAACCTACGTCCACTATTCTCGATTAATAATTTTTAGTACCTTTCTACGGATTAAAAAAATTACCAACCCACTCGTATAATCAACACTATGATTATAACTCAAGGTGAGTATCGCTAAATACTCTATACTATCTTACGCTAATAAAAAAGTACAATATAACTCACACAAATTCCCGTTAAAGAATTGTAAGCTTATAATGATGTACTATTATCCAATAACGTATTTCACTCAAGCGATTGATAATAATTTATGCACGACTCTTTTAAAAACAAACTCTAAAAATAATAAATATTTGCTCAAAGGTTTGCTTTAAAACGATTTTGGAAAATCAATACACTAAGTATATGTGCCGTGATGTTCTTGTGTGTATTTCGTGTCCTTTTTGCAATTGTATGTGAATGAGTATTTATAGTAGTAGAATCATAGTAGATCTAAAACCCTAGTATAATATTTAATAAAGATATTAATCTTATCATAAAATAATATTTGCTTATCTTTTAGAAATATCTTTATCTCAAAATATTATTTGGTTTATCTTATAGAAATATATTTATCTTGATATCTCAAAATATTGTTGTAGAGATATAGTAGAATCCTAGATTAGGTAAACTAAGGAAACAAACCTATGGAGGCCGGATTCCTATAGCTCACGAAACCCTAGGAGCACGAATCCCTAGGTGGCACAAACTAGGTTTCACTAAACCCTAGATGGCTCAACCACTAGGTGGGCTAATTAGGTTAACAACAAATTGAGATAGAATATATTAGAAACCCTAGGTAGCATGACAACCCATAAGTTGTATTACTAACCAATAGAATCTCATGAATATATTCTCTATTAAAATAATTGATAAATATAAAAATACTCTTTCACTTTTGAAAACATTTCAAAACATTTTATTTCCAAAATCATGCATCAATATTTTATCATTCAAAATCATAGACTCAAGCTATAACTTTTGAACATAAAATCTCTCGAATGGAATAGTTACCGAATGACGACCTATACTATCTAATCTTCACAAAGATCTTCAGTATACGGATCATCTCTTCATCTTGATCACAAAGACCTTCCATCTCGAGTCTTGTGTAGATTTATGTAGATCTTGTTTGAAGCGATTTTCCTTAAAGTTATGCCAGGTTAGCTATAACTTCCATGTTCACTTCCAAAGTTATTCCTGAAGTTGGTATAACTTTGTCTCACAGACTTTATCAAAGTTATGCCTAACTTTGATCTTTCTTCTTATAATTGTTGCTAGCTATAATAAGACTAAAGCACACAATTACACGCATATGATATATCGAGTAAAACATATTATTACGTAAACACATGTCATTATCAAAACTTATGAAATTGGTCCAACACTTTCCTAGTAGAATTATTTCAGTTTTGGGTTTGTATTGAGGATTTTGGGTTGAAGACATTCTCCCTATTCACTAATACAAGCTTGTTGGTATAAATTTCTCATCTTTTTGTTATTTATGCAATTTATTTTCATTTCTAGTTTATTGTTTATCACTTGATTGTTATTATTATTCATCTCCATAGCATGATGTTTATTTCTCTACCCCTTGCCTTTAGTTGTTTGATTTCCCTTAGAATGAGTGAGTAGATTCCTTCTAGGGTTTAGGGGGAGCCTAAGGGAGGATTATGTGGGGTAATTAGTTGGGTAATTAGTAGATTTGTGGTAATAGTTTGGGTATTACCCATATGCGCACTAAGTGTTTGATGAAATGTGTGAACGAAAGTTGCCCATTTTATCAAGCATGGTTTGATTATCTCTTAAGCGACGGTGGTAGAGATGATTAGACTAGTGTTTATATGGGTGATTTGAGACAAATGCGATGGCTTTGTTGATGATTATTAATTGTTGAGACATTAGCAATTAATCCTACTCGAATTTGTTACCCATTTGCTAATTGCACGACTAGCCCATTAATCCCCCTAAGGTGAACCCTTCACCTTAGTTTCCGTTAATTGTCTTTACCTTGTTATTTAGCGATTGCTTGCTTTTCCTAGTTTTTAGTTAGTCTTCCAATCCATCATTTGTTAGGCTAGAATAGGACGCGATCGAACTTGTAGTTGACCCCCTCCATCCTCGTGGATTCGACCCCTTTATACTACTTTTATCGGGTTATTTTTGATGTTTGTTTTGACGACAAAACCATCATCAAATGGCGTCGTTGCCGGGGACGGCGTAAGGAAACTCGTAGTTTGTTTTGTGTCTTAGATTTAGCCAAGTTACTTGTTGTTTTTGTTGGTATTTAGTTGTTAGATTATTTGTAGAGTGCCTTGCATTATTGTCTTTCCCTAGTGTGCCCAAAAACACACTAGGAGTCTAACTTGTTTTTGAGTTGCTTTTGAGTGCATGCCTAGGGGTGAAGGGTTGTTCTTGAGCCATCCGGAACCCGAAAGGTTATTTAGGACTCTACGAGCTAATACACTTGCTCGGGTTAGGAATTCAAGAAGGGTTAGCCATCAACAAGCCAATACTTCAATTGCTTCTACATCCACTCCAACAATCGATCACCCACAAAACAAGACCATTGAACCTATATTCGAAAATCCCTTCTACAATACAATACAAAATACACCACCAAATTCACCACCTACAATACCTCAACAACAAAATCAACCACAAATGACGACTTTACGTGACCGTAACCGTCCCAACCACGATGATACCCAATCTCCAATCATTTTCGGTGTCTTGGCCCCAAATAACTTTGAGATTCACCCGGCTCAAATGAGTTCTATTGAGCGGGATAGCTTTGGAGGCCTCCCCGATGAGGATGCTCATGCCCACTTGAGAAAGTTCAAAAGTAGGGTAGGAATCATGAAGAGGAATGGTGTGCCCGAGGAAACCCTTTGCCTAATGTTGTTCCCATTTTCTCTTAAAGACCGGGCGGAGAGGTGGTTGAATAACCATCCTCCAAACACTTTCACTACTTGGGATGACTTGGCTAAGGAGTTTCTAAGCAAGTACTACCCCGCCTCCAAAACGGCGATGCTAAGAAATGAGATAACAACCTTCCAACAAGAGGATGGAGAATCCTTGGGAGAAGCATGGGATCGGTTCATTGATCTACTTGCCCGTTGCCCTCATCATGGCATTGCGGATTGGTATGTCACTCAAACATTCTATCAAACTCTCCTCCCTCAAACCAAGGCTATGGTGAATGCTTCCGCGGGGGGGAGTTTTGATCATTTGAATGACCAACAAGGGGCGGCATTGATTAAGAAAATGGTTGAATCGGAGTCTAGCTACGGTACTAGTTCTAGAGGAAATAGCTTGAGGAGGAGTTCTAAGTACCCAAGTGAGAACTTCTCAAATGCGGATACCAATGCCAAGATTGATTTGCTCACACAAACTTTTACAAAGGGTTTTGCCGAGCTTCAAAAGGCTCAAAATCAAAGTCAAGGCCATCATGTGAATGAAGCTAGTGGGTCTTATGCACCTCCCATGGTGGAAGCTTATCAAACCCCTACTTGTGAAATTTGCAATGGGTATGGACACACCTTTGAAGTTTGTGGGAATAATGTTTCTTATAACAATGAAGGAGGAAATGATTATCAACATGTGAATGCATTTCAAGGAGTCAACAACAACCCACGGCCCTCAAGGCCTCAATTCCAAAGTCAAGGAGCTTACAACCCAAATTCCAATTTCTATCATCCAAGTTCGAAATTTCACCCAAACATGAGTTACAAAAGCCAAAATGTGTTAAACCCTCAACACACACAATCTCAACCTTCCAACCCTCCGGGTTTTTCCCAACCTAGAGGAGGAGGTCAATTTTCAAGAGGAAATTATAACAATCAATTCAACAACTCTCAACAAGGTCAAGGATCAAACCAATTCCAAAATCAACAATTCAACGATCAAGGTTACAATAACCAAGGTAACTTCCAAAACCAAGGTAATTGGAATCAAGGTCAAGGAAATTGGAATCAAAATCAAGAGAACCCAAACTTCAATAACCAAGGCCAAGGTAATTTTTACCAAGGCAACCAAAACAATCAAGCAAGTCAAGGGGTTCCCGATCAATCTTTCCAAGGCCAAGGGTCAAATTTCAACAACAACCAAGGGTCAAATTTCAACAATCAAGGTTCAAGGGGGCAACAAGGGAATTTTAACAACAACCAACAAGGAAACTTTAACAATCAAAGAAACAACAACCAAGGTTCGAGTAGTCGGAATGACTATGCTTTTGCACTCCCCTTGACCAACCAACCTCATCAAGACAATGAACCTTCAATGAGTGAAGTTTTGCAACTAGTCAAAAACATGGAAATCCAAAACAACTTGGCTTTGCAAAATGTCACTAATGCTCACAAAAAGGAGGTGAGAGAATGGGAAGCTAGGTTAGCTTCTCAAGCTTTGAACAATCCTCAAAGGCCTCCGGGAGGTCTACTTGCTCAAGGGAAAAGCTCCAAGGATGCTTCATCAAGCCACCATGCATGTGCGGTGACTTTAAGAAGTGGACTAGGGCTTGATAACCCCTACATGGATATGATGAATGATGAGATTCCAAATGATGAGCATGTTGAGGAAGGAGAAGAATTCGAAGAGCCCATTTTGACTCCCACCTTGGAGTTAAAAGATGATGGCAAGGGTGAAGATGATCAACCCAAAGAGGGAGAAGATGGGTATGTCGAAATTATGCCTTATGAAGAGGAGATGATCAAGGATGATAATGATGAAGGAGTAGAGGTACAACCAATAGCAAGAGCTAAGGTAACCAAGAAAACTCCCATTCCAAAGGTATCTTTTAGTACTCCACTTGTTGTTTCCGATATCCCCTACCCCTCTAGAGCTTTGAAAACTAAGGAAAACTTCAAGTTCACCCAATTTAGAAAAATGCTTGAGGGACTTGAAGTGACCCTACCTTTCACCGATGTTATATTGAACATGCCCACTTACTCAAAATTTCTAAAAGACATCTTGACTCATAAGAGGACTTTGGGTACCCAAGATGTTATGATTATGGAGGCGGAGTGTAGTGCTCTCCTCATTAATCCTAACTCTTTCAAAATGCCAAAAAAGCTTGGGGACCCCGGAAGTTTCTCTATCCCTTGTGTTGTGGGGGGAGTCATGATTTCAAGGGCATTATGTGACAATAGTGCAAGTGTAAGTGTCATTCCCTTAACTATTGCTAAAAGAATTGGACTTGATAGTTTAACCCACACTTCTATGACTCTACAACTAGCGGATAGGTCCATTAAGCAACCTTTGGGTGTGCTTGAGGACGTACCCGTTAAAGTTGGCAAATTTTTGATCCCCACGGATTTCTTTGTCCTAGATATCCCGGAGGATAGCCACACTCCCATCATCCTCGGTAGGCCCTTTTTGGCTACCGGAGGAGTCCTCATTGATGTGAGGGACGGGCGGCTAACCTTTAGGGTGGGGAACGAAACCCTTGAATTTAATCTTCCTCATCTAGTGAAGGGACCAATGTTTCACAAAGCTTGCTCGGTAGAAGTCATTGAAGAAGTGGTTGAGAAGGTGCATGAAGAAGAGAAATGTGAAGAAGAAGCTCTACAAGTGGCACTCCATGATGAGGAGATGGGAGATGACCATGAGGTAGATGATGAACTCTTGAAGAAGGTGGAGAGCCTTCTCCCTCCAAAGGTACAACTAA
>JAIUZE010005866.1:0-65669 GCA_022085475.1 Heliosperma pusillum
TAACATGATTCACATGATTACGTGTTGATTAGGGTTTGAGTGTATCATGGCCACGTTACAGGGTAACCTCTGAGCTAGCATACCAGCTTCCCTACCTCTTGTTATATTTTATTATCGGGTTCACATGATAGCTTTCATATGATAGGTTATATGTTAGTTAATTGTTTCATAACATGAAAAGAATATCATATATGTTTAAGTTTTGTATTTTCTATATACATTGCTTTTATGTTATTCATGTTTCATTAAACTCGACATTTCGTGGCTGGGAGAACTCGGAGTTACTCCCCACTGACTGTGGCTTCCGTGTTTATATTTAATGCGGTCGAACAGGTGGTGATGCATATTTGGGGTACACTGACGAGCTAGCGAGCGAAGTATTTACCTTGGACCTATATTCGGTTCTTAGATTGTATATTATTATACACTCTTTTATTTCTGTATTTATACGGGAGATATGCCTCCCGTTTCAGATACTTTTTATTGTATAATATTATTTCCTTATTTATTATGAACCTTTTTATTTAAGACACCCTTATTATGTATTCTCATATTTGTAATTAAATTATTTTTTTCTTTCCGCAAATTTGAGGGTGTCACATCCACTGCCACCTTAATGTTATTAAATATTACTTTCATTTTCCTTATTTCCGATTTCTCTCATTATACTGGATGGCTCAACACTTTAGTCTCGCGCACCTCTCAATCTTGTCTTCTCGGAAGCATGGATTGCACTCGTCCTATCTTAAGAATCCTTTAAATTTATTTAATTTTCGTGGACCATTTTACCCATTACTTCTTGTTATATCCTCTTAAAAACAAATATGACACCCTTGTAACCTTTAAACGATGCTATTGTCGAAAAATTCTTTCAAAAACCAATTCGACAATTTTATTCCAACAATGGTGGCGAATACTAAAAATTAAATCCCACCCACCTTGACGATGGAATCACTCACCTTACCTCTCCACCACACACACCCGGACATAATGGTTTTGCGAAGCGACGCCAACGACACATAGTCGAAATCGGCATCACCCTTCTTACCCATGACATTATGTCTAAAACGTTTTGGCCATATGCCTTCTCGATTGCTACATATTTAATAAACCGCCTTCCTACACTAACATTAAACAACCAGTCTCCTTATCACAAATTATTCGGCCTAACACCGAAATTATCAAAAACTCCATCCCTTTGACGGTTGGCTAGACTTGTCGTGAGTCTCCAAATTAGTATTTTTATCCACTACTAACTCTAACAATAGCAAGGGTAAGTAGGGGTCGATCCCACAAGGAAGGTCTATGTTTAACGTGTGTTATGTAAATAGTTCTAAGGTAAACAAATAGGGGGTATTTGTGGTTTGAGTCTAATCTAGCTAAGTAAAATATTAAAAGATTGGAGTAAATCAAATTATAAAAAGATCTTGGGTCTTACAATTTCCACAAATGAGTTAGGTTTGATCATTGACTCTTTTAGACTCTAATTACTCTTAAATACTTTATTGTGAAAACATAAGTTTCTACTTCTCCTTACTTTTTAGTCATTCACTGCGAAAAGCGCACATTAAAAAACCCTTATGGTGATGACAATCTAGTCCAAGCGTATCTAAATTCAATCATACCATAGATTATAACTAGAGAAGCCAACAAAGATGAACAAATGCATACACAAGCGGTTCTACACTTTAATTCATATGATAAATATTCTCCTACAATCCAACAACGATGAAAAGCATACAAATTGATGAGCTATAGTCGCTACCAATGTCTAGGAAATTGAACAAAAGATTCAAATTCCTAAACTAGCAATAGATTAAAGATAAGACAAACTAGGAGATCAAACTAGCAAGAACTATCAATAATCATAATAATAAATTGAGAATATAAATCAATATTTAAGAGGTAAAAATATAGAGTAAAGAGTCTTACAAAATACTAATTCATTTGTTTCAATTGCTTCACCCAAGATGAGGAAGTTAGCCTTCCATACTAAAAGTATTCACCAAAGCAAACTAAGAATTATTTTGTGTCTTATAATGATTAAAAGATGGAAGAAGATATGTGTAAAGTGATCAACAATCATGTCCTTTTATAGGTCTTCAAAGAGCATCTTCATAAATCATATTAAAGCCTCATAAAACCTCATAAAGTGTGAGCATAATTGCCGAATTAAAGAAGAATTCGGAATCCAATGTTGAGCCTCTCCACGAGGCTAAATAGTCTGCCAGAGTTGCTGCGACACGAGGCTAAATAGTCTGCCAGAGTTGCTGCGACACGCGGCTAGCTGCGACACGAGGCTACCATTTTTTCCTTTGACGCTTCCTCTTCTTCCTTGCTTACTCGCTTTAACTTTGAGTTTTGGGCCTTGACTTGTCTTTAATACACAAGCTTTTAACTCTCATTAACCCATTATTTGACATGAATTTAGTCTAAGGAATAAGTGTAAAAATGTCCAAGTCACTTCCGAAACTCAGAATGAGATTCTCGAATATGACACTTACACATTAAACCCAAATTGCGTAGAAACACGTCCAAACAATGCTACTACTACCAAAATACATTAATGAGCTAAAATAACTATAAATAACATATATCAAGGCTAAAGTAGCTAAGAATTGGGTTGGTAAAGAAGGTATAAAACCGTCACATCAACGGTCTTTTCTTTCCATGGCTTCACCCATATAATCACCACAAGCTCGAACCCAAATCTAAAATTTTTATATCCATCGGATATTCTACCACCCAGAGTGCTTACCTATGATATAATCTATCGCTCCACTAAAAAACTATACACTTTCGGCCATGTGAGATTTTGTCAATAAAGAATTCCCTTACATCACACTTTCCAACGACAACCCATGTCCACCTCCAACTCTTTATCGATGGTGCAACCTCTCACTTGACCTCCCCCGCCTGCCCATACTACTCATATTGTTCCTTATTCACCAACCCATTCTCCTCCAACCAGTGACCGAACAAGACTACCTCCCCTACTTCACTTTCTATCTATTCCCAAATGACCTTCCTGTCCAACCCTTCAGCCACTCTCTTCTCTATTTCTACCAGTAGCCCACCCTCACCTCCCCCACCACCACCTCGTCGAGTCATCACCCGTCTGTCTTACATCATCACCAAAGGAAATCCCAAATATGCACGCACAACTATCTTACCTACCCCTCACATCATCACAACAACAATGAAGCAAGACTTGATTGACCCTCATTGGCGCAATGCCATGATTGAGGAGCACCAGGCTCTTATCAAAAAGTCAAAGCTGAACACGTACTAGTTCTCTAACATCTATCCCAAAACATTATTAGATGAAAATGGGTATATCGGGTTAAATACAACCCTGGCGGAAGTATAAAGCAACATAAATCTCATTTTGTCGCAAAGGGTTTCCATCAACAACCCGGCAACGACTACTCCGAAACGTTTAACCCAAATATCAAGCCTACCGCTATTCGATTATTCTCACTGTCGCAGTTACCAACAATTGGCGTCTCCATCAAATTGATATCAACAATGCTTTCCTCCAAGGATATCTCAGTAACATTGTTTTTATGAATCAACCTCCTGAATTTATTGACAGTTAACAACCCGGTCACGTGTGCCAACTCAACAAAGCAATCTACAGTCTCAAGCAAACGCCTAGGGTATGGTACACTGAACTCAAAAACTATTTACTCACGTTTGGTTTTCGTATTCAATCTCTGACCCCTCCGTCTTCTTATATACCTCGACATCCACCACATTATATGTACTAGTGTACGTGGACGACATCATCGTCACCGGACCCAATACCACGCACATAACCGATTTCATTCCTAATATTTCCAAGTAACCTCTCTGTCCTCCGTCACAAACACCATATGGATGACTGCAAACGCGCATCAACCTTCGTGCTCTCCCATCCTCCACTTATAAAACAGCCTACCTAACCAATCACAAACTAGACTGACTATCGAGCAATTGTTGGTAGTCTTCAATACCTCTCCCTCACAAGACCTGATATCTTATACTCCGTCAATAAACTAGCCCATTATCTCTATCATCCCACAACATCCCATTGGAAAGCACTTAAAAGACTTCTTCGCTATCTTCAAGGATTACTTCACTTTGCTATTCAGCTCATCATTCCGTCCTCTCTCTGTCTTCACGCATTTTGCGATGTTGATTGGGCTGGTGACCCCGACGATTATGTCTCCACAACATGTTACATTGTCTACCTTGGAAGCAACCCAATCTCATAGTCCTCCAAAAAACAGCGAGTTCTCTCTCGCTCGTCAACTAGGGCCGAATTGCAAGGCATCGCTGACACCACTTGCGAAGTGCTTTGACTCACGTCCCTTCTTCATGAACTTGGTATTTCCACCACCATACCGTCCGCGATATACTGTGATTATCTGGTGCGATTGCGCTCGCCTTTCATTTTGTGGAAGTTGTGTGTGAACCACTCAGTACGCCTTCGTTTAATCTGAACCCAACATATCAATGGAACCAACCAACTCGCTGACACACTAACAAAGTCGCTTTATAAGCCACGATTTCTTGAGCTCACTTCCAAGATTGGAGTTCGACAACTACTGTCCATCTTGAGCGGGAATGTCAAAGATACACCATCAAATGTTAAGGATTCCATATTTATTGATTCCATAAACTAGTATAGACCCCGTGCAATGAATGCATGGTATATGTAGGATTTTACTTTTAGTATATTATTATTTATAGAAAAACATATTTAAGTTGATAACTCATTTATTTTTCACGCTTCTCGTTGGTGTCTTTTGATTTGAGAAAGTAAATTAAAGCCATAAAAAGTCATGAAAAAGAAGTAATTTATAGAAAAACTTAGTTTTTTCCCACTAAACATATGATACAAGTGTATACTTTTTTTACTTAGAATTAATTGTATTTTTCTGTTGCAACTCGTTATAAAAAACAATGAATGAAACTTTCATCATAAAATTCTTACTAAAAATTAATAAAAAAAATTTATCATCATAAAAAAATTAAGGTAAACCAGTGTAGATTATAAACTACTACTCCCTCCTAGTTTGATTGTTGTTCTCTATTTCCTTATTGAGCTTAGTTTGGTGTTGTTCCCTCTTTCCTTATTCGGAAGCTTTTGTGTGGTCCAAATTCAATTGTATGTGGGGTAGTGTGTTTTATGTAGTCCAAATTCACTTTCTTAATCCTTGTGTACAAAAAAAAAGGGAAGAACATGTAAACTAGGAGGGAGTATTAATTTTCGGAGTTTATTTTCGCAGTACGTTTTCTACTCTTTTTAGTACTTTTTACACCATATTTTCCATTTGTTACCTTTCACAAAAAAAAACAAACAATCCACTCTAACTTCTCTCTACCCATTACCCTCTTCAAATTCCATTAAAAAAAAAATTCAAAAGTATGGATGAATATTCAATTAACGAACAGGTATTGATACGTTAATCTATATTAATAAAATTTGCAAGTTCTTATATTTTAATTTCTTGTAGTGTATTGCTTTTTTCAATTAGGGTTTTATGTACGGAGTTTCAATTAGGGTTTTTTTTATTTAAATTTCTTTATTGTTGTCATAGTAGTTGCCGACGTAGGGTTATACAGGGGGGTCGCAGAGGCGCCGGCTTAGGGTTGCTGACGACGAAGGGTTGCCAGCTTAGGCTTAGCGTCGCAAAGGCGCCGGACTAGGGCCGGCTTGGCTAAGGCGTCGTTGGGACGACATGCGTTGGGGCGGGTGGCAGGCGGCCGGCGTTGGGGCGCGTTGACAGGCAGCCGACGTTGGGAAGGTGAGAGGCGACCGGAGTTGGGTACAATGTACTGTATTAGGAAGCTTTAGTATAATGTACTGTATTCTATTTCATTTGTTTAGTATAATGTACTGTATTCAATTTCATTTGTTTAGTATAATGTACTGTATTCAATTTCATTTGTTTAGTACAATGTACTGTATTTTTTTTTTTTTTTTTTTTGGTTCAAATGAGCGCACAATGTCGCGGGTGAGAATCGAACCCCCAACTTCATGGTTGCAGTAAGAGTACTCTTACCACTTGAGCTACCTCTGTATTTTTGTCGGAGAGGAAAAATGAGATGAGGAATTAAGAGAACATATTAGAGAGAGATTAGAGAAAAAAATATTAGAGAGAGATTAGAGAGGGAAAATGAGATGGGAAATGAGAGGGGTATAATTGTCAATTGTGTACTAAGATGAGTAAAATGTGTACTGCGAAAATTTGGACCTTTAGTTTTTTATAAATATTTCAATCTAAAAGATTAGGCTCATTTATACCTAATATACAATACACTACAAATATGAAGCCCAACCCAATTATAGACTTTATGTTTTAGGCGGGAAAATTAGAGTTTCACTTCATCTTTTAGTAGTAAGGGGATTAAGCATCTAATCTTCTATTCTTATCATTATATCTTTGTGTATTATTAACTGCCTTATTTACTCCTTAAACCATGGAGTGTATATTGCTAATTGATAGACTTAGTAATTGATTGATCTTGTAAACTAGTACTCCGTATAATAAGTTTAATGTAAACGCATCTTCCTAGTATATACAATAGTACATCTTCTTTACAGATTGTATATACAGAAATTGGTGTAATTAAACCATATACCATAGCGTATCCGTGTATTAAAACGGTATCATATATTTTTGCTCAGCCCTAATCGTAACTTGTTAGAAAATAATTCAGTAATCGCTGTCACAAATTACTTCCCTACAAATTAAGAGCAAAATCTTAAACCTCTTTACGGTCATAACACATGATTCCTGAGGACAAATGAAATTACAAGGGAGGACAATGCTGATGCGAGTAAGAATACTCAATGTCATGAACCCGAGTAAATGAGCCCCTGAAATGAGTTGGGTGATCTAAACTCCTGTTGATGCGTACAACTATTTGGGCCAAAATCTCACCATTTGGCATGGGTTACGTGGCATGAGACGGGACGATAATTAAATAGGCAAATGGACCCATGGCATATGGAAGTTAGGTCTTTGGACCGAGAAGGAAGAAAAGATGGTAATAAGCCCTATTTTGGAGGAGAAGACAATCAAGTGGGAAACCCTAATAAACCCACTAGGGTATATTTACTACAAAACAAGAGGAAAAGAAGGAAATAAGATCACTCAAAATCCATCCCATATATTCGTAAACAAAGAGACGGCGTTAATAGAAGAAGATCGACGTACAAATGAAGCAAAATCATCTTCCATCTTAATGACATCATCCTCATGTCATCATCACCATAATAATTAAGGTGTTGTTTGGCCTTGCTTGCGTAAAATAGGTTTTCCTTTTTAAAATTTGTTTATTCGCAAGATACTTTTTGGAAAAAAAGTAGTTGTTTGGCCATACCATTGTAAAAACTCCTTCTTATAAACTTTATATGTTTGGCCTAACTAATTCCACCAAGTTTTTATTTTTTCTTTTTTCTATAAACCATGTTATTCGTAAAGTCATCATTTGAATACAAACTAACATTTAAAAAATTTATGTAATCACTCGACAAATATACTAAAACTGTTATTTGTAAAATCATCATTTGAATACAAACTAACATTTAAAAAATTTATGTAATCACTCGACAACTATACTAAAACTATATGATTACCGTTCAAAATTATAATATTATACACACCTTCATCAAATCAAATTATGCCGATAAATAAAAATATTATAGAAAGTTTAAAGAGGTATTCCCTTCATCTCATTCATTTGTTTACCTTTTATATTATTTTTCAAACATTTTAGTTAACAGTAAATAAATCATTGACACGGAGGGAGTATAAGATCATAGAATTAAGATTTTAACAATGCAAATTAGTTGTAGTTGATGATTGATTACATGTTATGCAAAATATCTAATTCTACTTTTTGGGGTCAAGAATCAGTTTTTAACTTTTTAAAAGTAGTTTTACATATACCTAATTTATAGTATTTGGCCTAATTATTGCTTTTCAAGTTACAAAAATACTTTTAAAGCTTGACCAAACACCACCTAAGTAATGTATAACTATTCATTATTCCCATCATTACCCCATTGTTACCTAATTACATACCCACAAAGTAAGTGTTTTGGTAAAAAATATACCGGGTAGGATCTTGTTAAGGTCGGGTCAAAATGATCAATTAGATTAGCTATTTAGTTGTGACGATTGATTGACGTAAGCAATAGAGAAAAAGATAAACCAACGTAAAGAAGAAAATGAACAGACGAGAATTGGTGACGCGGAAACCCAAATTGGGAAAAACCGCGGGGGGAGTCGGAATCCCGCCAAATATTATGCTATGAATTCTTTGTAGGGGAGTAAGCGAGAACGTAAAGGAAAGGTTACAATAAATTGATAATTTTGTGCCGTGATAATGCAGGAAAATGAGTATGGATGTGGAGAGATGCCCTTTCCCTTGCACCTGTATTTTCCCTTTTATAAACTCTTCCCAACCCTAATTCTTCCTCCCGTTGGCCTCCAATTCCTCCTCCTAAAATCCCTCAACTTCCCTAATTTCATGGGCTTTGTTAGTTGACCCATTCTCATTCCTCTTGGCTGATTCCTGACTGGAAGTCACAGTGTGTTTCTTTATACCTCTTGCTGAGTCATCGATCCGTTCCCCCTGCTTTGCTCCAACTGTAGACTGCCACATGGCCCACTAAATTTTGACTGAAAATGACCCAAATAATTACCCCCAAGAAATTGACATTCATTGCACCCACCATAATGATGGTAATTTCTTCTACCAGGAGTCATGTCCCATCAAATAACTTCCCTTACTCAACCTACCAACTACCCCCCACTTTCTCATATTCCCAATAACCACTTCCCCCAATCCGTTTACCCCCATCATTCCCTTTTCCCAACCGGCACCACACAACTCCCTCCTTTCTCTTCTACAAATAACCCTTCACTCTCTTTGACTTCCCACTATTTTTTCATACCCCTCGCTTTCGTCATTCTCGCCGCTCCAGGTACTACTTCTATCTTCATTATGGAGAATTTAGATCACCCCCATTCTTCCCCATCTCCGTCTTCCCCTTCGCCCGACCCCGACGTCTTCACCCCCACGGGAATCCTCCGTGAGCAATACTCGAGTGATTCCTGCTATTCCCACACCGACCTCTCAGAAGTAAGGAGGCGGTTTGGTCTGGGCGAAGGTGTTGAGATCCACCTTCCCTTGTCCGGCGAGAGCGCCGATTCCCGTCGTCCAGGTTGGACATGCCTCTTTGATTACCCATTTCTCTTGGGTTTAGTCTTCCCTCTGCCTCTCTTGATTCAGAGGTTTATGGCCTTCAACAAACTGGCGACTTGCCAAGTTATGCCTCATGCATGGCGAGTCCTGGTATCCTTATGCACTCTAAATGAGAATCATCAATTAAACATGGGTTTTGGAGAGTTTGCGGCCCTGTATACCTACCGATCTTTGGGTCATGGTTTGGTGACTCTCCGTGCTCGTGATTCCAAGAATATCGCGATATTCCTTCCTCCTAAAGTGAGGGACGAGGGGTGGTTCAAGCGCTTTGTTTTCGTGAAAATTAGTTCCATTACTCCCACCCCCGACTACCTGTTTTATAAGTGGTGTCTGGTAGCAGGTATTTCTCGTGGACGATTTCTTTTCTTCTATTTTCCGACTCACCCTTCTTACTTGCTTTTCCTTTCAGATTTGGTCCAGCCTGCTCCCACTACAGATTTCGCCGTGCTTACTAAGTTCTTCAGTTTGCCTCCCTGTGAGAGGACATTTCCGCTCCTTCTGGAAGGAAAAATAGCTGGTACGTCGGAGGATCCGCTGAGGGTTGACAGCGAGGAGGAAGAGGGCATTGAAGATGACGTTGAATCAGAAGGGGAATCCCACCATACTGCCGGGCAGAATCAGGAGCAACCATCAATGTTGTCAGGTACATTATTGCCCCCTGACTGGACCCCAATGGTTCCCTCTGACATACCTCCTGATCTTTGGACTCCTGTTGTTTCTGCAGCTCGATCTTCATTTTCCCTGGACTCAGTGATGGAGAGGAGGAAGCGGAGACTCACCCCTCCTGGATCTCAATTAGACCCTAAGAGGGCCACCGGTGTGACTCCAATGCCGGCCGTTGTTCCTAGTCCTGCTTCTCCTCAATCTTCTGCACATCCTCGGCCTCCCGTTCCTGGCACCACCAATCTTCTCCGTTTTCCCAGGGGTTATGGGAGTAGTTCTGATAGCCTCTTGTGGCCTCAGTTGGAACAACTCCTGCTTCCAGGGCCTAATCGCCTGCTTGCCTCCCAGCCTCTACCAGAGTTGCTGAGTAATGCCGTGGAAGCGGATTTTATGGTAAGAACGATTTCTTCGCCTGCTTCAGCCTTTCTCACTGGATGGCTTGCCCTAATGTCTGCTTGCGCTTCTTTCAGAGTTTACAAAGGAGCCTCTTCTTCAAAAAGGAAGTGGCCCGCCTGATGAAGAGGTGAATAATTTTAAGGGACAGAACGCGGCCCTGCAGGCTCAGCTTTCAGATGCTATGGGCGAAAAGAAGGCGGCCCAAGACCAGCTGGCCCGTACTCAGGAGGTCAACTGCTCTCTCATCACGGGTCTTAAGGCGGCTGAAGGTCAGGCCCTTGCTCTGAAGAAGCTCCTCCTTGACTCCTTGCTCTATGCTACCTGGGAATCCAAGATCCAACGTATCAAGGAGTTCCAGGCTGGGCAACACTTGGAATGGGACCTGGAGGAGGAAGAACGCCTGTTTGCGGAAGCTTTCCCGTCCAAGCCCGACTTGAGCATCCTGGGTGACATGGAGGTCTCTGATGGCGAGGAGGAAGCGGGGTGTTCTCAGGGGCCAGATGCCACTTTGGATTCTGGGGCTGTTCCTGCTGAGGAGACCGTTCCAGCTAGGGAAGAGACTCCTGCTGAATGGGCCATTCCTACAGGATGGGCTGCCCCAGTGGAGGGAAGGGCTCCTGCTGACGAAGGTGTTCCTGCAGAAGATGTTGTGCTTGCAGGAAGGGATATGCCTGCAGCAGGGGATGCTGGCGTTCCTCCTGATGCCTCTTTATCTGCAGCAGATTAAGCATTTTGTAGTTAATGTTGTTTGTTTTGTGGCTTGTAACCCATGGGGCCTTTTGTTTTGAACACTTTGTTTTTATCTTTTGCTTGTAAGATGCTATGCCCCCTGGTTAGGCTTTTTAATTTTGAATGCGTTTGTTGGTGACTTACTGTGTGTGGCGCGCTTTTCTTTGTTGGGAGTACATTGATCTTGTAGGAAATGTACTGCGGATGTAGGCCGGCAGGACTTTAGATGGTGGCTCTGGGGATTTGTTTGCCCTTGCTTTTGAGTGCCACGCTATGTTGTGGTGCTTTTGCTGGTACTGGGGTCTGGTTGCCCTGATGAAATACTACGAATGGTTTCCTTTTGTCCAGGCGCACGCTGTTGTTCCTGCAGGAATGAGGTGTTGCTCGTCCTGTTTTACTTTGGACTGCCAGGAGGTTAGGTTAGTAGGCTCTTGAGTACCCCCAGGGTTTAGGCCATAAAAATACTTGTGTTCCCAGAACCAAATATATGTGTGCTTGCTCCTAGTACCCCCAGGATTTTTTTTTTTTGACCTAAGGGTAGGGGAGTCAGAAAAAGCGCGAGAAAAAAGAAAGAGAGAGGAATATTTTGGAAAAAAGCACAAAATTTTGTAGAAAAACAGATTTTGAGAGAAAAAACAAAAAAGAAAGAAAGAAAGAAAGAAAAAATAAAGAAGGAAAGAAGGTTGTGTCTAACCTGTGGGGTAGCTTTTCATGGCAGTACCTGCTGTTTGTAGTGATCTAGGCAGCGCCCCTAGATGTAGTATTTCTTTAGGTGGACGATGTTCCAAGGTTTGTGGATGAGTTGCCCCTCCATAGTCATGAGCTGGTAGGCTCCGTTACCTACTATGTTTTCGACCTGGTAAGGTCCTTCCCAGTTGTAAGCGAATTTTCCGGCCTGGTGGTTTTTGGTGTTCTGAAATACTTTCCGGAGAACCAGGTCCCCTACTTGGAGGACCCTGATCCTGACGTTCTTGTTGTAACTTCTGGCGGCGGTTTGCTTATAGGCGGCAAGTCGTATGGCCGAGCTGGATCGCAGCTCGTCTACTGTGTCCAGGCTGTTTGCCATTTCTGCCTGGTTTCTATCTTCAGTGATGCAACCATACCTGTGTGTCGGTATTCTGACTTCTGAGGGTATTACTGCCTCTGCCCCGTACACTAAGCTGAACGGGGTCTGCCCTGTGGCTACCTTGGGTGTTGTTCTGTCAGACCATAGGACTAGGGGAAGCTCGTCTGCCCATCTACCCCCTATTTCTTCCAGTCTCTTTTTCAAGTTGTCCATTACTATGTTTTTACTGGATTCTGCTTGCCCGTTGGACTGAGGGTTTCTGGGGGTGGATTTATGTAGCGAGATGTTCCACCTGTCGCAAAATGCTTTTGTTCTACCTGATATAAATTGGGATCCATTGTCGCATACGATTTCCGAGCGTATGCCGAACCTGCATATTATATTACGCTTAATGAATGAAATGACTTGTTTTTCTGTTACCTGGGGGAACGCTTCTGCCTCAATCCATTTAGAAAAGTAGTCTGTCATTGCTAACATGAAGACTTTGTTTCCCGGTGCTCTTGGTAGCTTTCCTACTATATCCATCCCCCACTTCATGAAGGGCCAGGGGGAGATTACGGGGTGTAGGGGTTCTGCGGGTTGGTGGCGAACTGCTGCATGCCTCTGGCATGCATCGCATCTTTTGACGTACTGCATTGCATCTTTACGCATGGTTGGCCAGAAGTACCCCTGTTGTAGTGCTTTATTGGATAGGCTCCTGCCCCCTGCATGATTTCCACATTCTCCACTGTGGAGGTCATGCATTACTGAGCGTGCTTCCTCACCCTTTAGGCATCGTAGGTATGGACCCGCCAAGGATTTCCTGAATAAGATGTTATCGATTAGTACAAATCTCGAAGCTTTCATTTTGAAACTTCTTACCTCCTTTCTGTCTGCTGGCAGGATGTCGTTCTGCAGCCAGTCATGGTATGGCTTGCGCCAGTCGGTGTCTTCCTCTGTGCCGCTGGTCGCGCAGAGGATTTCTGCCTTCGGAGCTGTCCATGCCTTCTCTTCCTGTTTGCTGTCCTCCTGTGATTCTTTCCGTATTGCTGGCTCTAGTACATGCACTATAGGTATTGTGGAGATCGTACCTGGTTTGAAAGTTGCTCCCAGGGTGGCTAGGGCGTCTGCCTCGACGTTTAGGTCCCTGGGTATCTGTTTTAGGACAAACGCTGCGAAGCGTCCTGCCCGCTCTTTGGCTACCTTCAGGTAGGCCATCATTTTCGAATCCCTTGCTGCATACGAATCATTTATATGATTAACAATAAGTAAAGAATCACTACATACCTCTATATTCTGCACGTTTAGGTCTAGGGCTAGTTGCAGCCCTAGGATTAGCGCTTCGTATTCTGCCTCGTTGTTGGTTGCCTTGAATTCGCACCGTACTGCTTGTACAATGGTGTCCCTCTGTGGGGATCTGAGGACCAGACCGACTCCTGTCCCCCTCATATTTGAGGCCCCATCTACATGTAGTGTCCACCTTTGTTTTTCCTTACCTTCCTCTAGAGCCAAGATATCTTGTTCTACCTGGGTCTGCAGGGTTGGGCTGAAGTCTGATATGAAGTCTGCCAGGGCTTGTGATTTTATTGCTGTTCGCGGCTCAAATTTGAGGTCGAAGCCACTTAGGTGGACGGACCATTTTGCCATCCTACCCGACAATTCTGGTTTTCTCATGATGGTTTTTAGGGGATGGTTCGTGACTACCACGACTGTGTGTGCTTCGAAATAGGGCCGCAGTTTATAAGACGCTGTAACCAAGGCTAGAACTAATTTTTCAAGGGGTACATACCTTGTTTCTGCAGGGAGTAAGGACTTACTGACGTAGTATACCGGCTGCTGTGCCCCCTGGTGTTCCCGCACGAGTACGGCGCTGACCGCCATTTCCGTAACGGATAGGTACAGGTACAGCTGCTCTCCTGATTCTGGTTTGGAAAGCAGTGGGGGCGTGCTGAGGTAGCTTTTCAGGTCTTTGAAGGCTTTCTCGTGTTCTTCCGTCCAGTCGAACCGCTGGTTCTTTCTGAGAACGTCGTAGAAGAGGCGGCATCTGTCAGAAGATCTGGAGATGAATCTGTTTAGGGCGGCCACCCTCCCTGTCAGTCTTTGCACGTCTTTGGGCTTTTTGGGGGACTCTAGCTGGAGTATAGCTCGTATTTGCTCCGTGCTTGCCTCAATCCCCCTTTGCGTCACCATGTATCCTAGGAATTTGCCAGCAGAGACACCGAATGTACATTTTAGGGGGTTGAGCTTCATATGATACTCTCTCAGGGTTTTGAAGGTTTCCTCCAGGTGTGTTGTATGCTGGGTGGCCTCCTTTGACTTTACCACCATGTCGTCTATGTAGACTTCCATGGTTTTCCCTATTTGATCCTTGAACATCTTGTTGACCAGTCGTTGGTAGGTAGAGCCTGCGTTTTTCAGGCCGAATGGCATGACATTGTAGCAATATAGCCCTCGTTCCGTCCTGAAGGCGGTTTTTTCCTGGTCTCCTGGGTGCATCTTGATTTGGTTGTACCCACTCCAGGCGTCCAGGAAGGTTAGCATCTCGTGTCCTGCCGTGGCATACACCATGGCATCTATGTGTGGTAGCGGGAACGGGTCTTTTGGACACGCCTTGTTCAAGTCCGTGAAGTCCACGCATACCCTCCATTTGTTATTTTTCTTTGGTACCACCACTACATTGGATAGCCATTCTGGATACTTTATTTCCCTGATCTTGCCTGCAGACAGCAGGTTGTCTACCTCCTGGTTGATCACTTGGTTACGTTTGGGGGCGAACTTCCTCCGTTTCTGCTAGACGGGTCGGTAGCTACTGTCTACGTTCAGGCGGTGTGTGATAACCGCTGGGTCTATGCCTGTCATATCATCATGGGACCACGCAAAGCAATCTATGTTAGTCTGCAATAGACGAAGTAGGTTTTGGCGGATATTACCTGTGCAGTCCGATCCAATCAGTATTTTCCTCTCCGGGTGCAACGCATCCAAGTTTACCTCGTCCAGTTCAGCCTGGGGTGTCTCTAGGTACTCTTCCTGGATGTGCTGGCTCTGTAATTGCTATGCAGGCGGACATGCTGTGGCTTTAAGGGCATCCTTGTAACAGGTGCGTGCCTCCTCTTGGTCTCCTCGTATCTCTTGTACTCCCCAAGGTGTGGGGAACTTTATGCACTGATGGTATGTTGAGGGTATTGCGCGCATCCCATGGATCCACGGCCTGTTCAGTAGCGTTGACTTTGTTGGACCTTGTCCCCCTAGGTAGTAGGTGGTCCAGGTAGCCTGCTTTATGGAGGTGCCGTACTTCCTTCCTTAGCCCGACGCAATCTTCGGTGTTGTGCCCGATGTCGTTGTGGAAATCACACTTCCTGCTTCCATCCCTCCTGTCTGGCTCCCTTCCAGTTGTCTTTTTGGGCCACCTTACTCGTCCGCCTAGTTCTCGGAGTGCCTTTAGTAATCCTGCAAGACCTGTGGAGAACCCATATTCACTTACCTTGGGAGGAAGATTCGGATCATTCCTCCAATCGCTGTCTCCTGTTACTTTGTAGATGTTGTTCCGGCTGTAGGGTTTTGATCTTTCGTGCCTCTTGTCAGTGTTTGCCTTCCTGCTGTACCTGTCGTTGTCGTAGAGGTCCCTCCTGGATTCGTCCTCCTCCAGCCGGATTGCTGCCATTGCCTTTGCCTGGACGTCCTCGAAGGTTGTGCAGGGATATTTAGTGATGTCTTTGTATAGGTCGGAGTCCTGGTGGAGCCCTTGCCGGAATGCTTCGATCGCCGTTGCTACGTCACACTGGGGAATGGAGACTTTCTCTCTATTGAACCGGTTCAGGAAGTCCCGTGTTGATTCTTCTTGCCTTTGTACCAACCGGTACAGGTCGCTGGTTTGTTTTTCTGGTTTCCTGCTGCTCGCGAACTGCTGATTGAAGGCATTCACCAGGTCGGCGAACGAACTAATCCGTCCATTGGGCAGGCTCACAAACCACTGCAGTGCTGCTCCCGAAAGTGTGGATCCGAACCCCTTGCACATGCAGGCTTCATTCAAGGGCCATGTTGCTGTGACCACCATCATTTTTTGCTTGTACTGGTTGATGTGGTCTAGAGGGTCAGCTGTTCCATCATATAGAGTCATGGTAGGAGGCTTGAATCCCTTAGGTATGCTGACAAGGGCTATGCCGTCGATGAAAGGAGAATCAGCGTAGCTTTCATGGGCAGCCTTCTCAAGGGGTGCTGGCATTCCGGGCACTCTGCTGAGTAGGGTCCTTATTTCTTGGAGTTGTTGTTCCACCAGACTGGATGTTCCTGCAGATTGGTTAGACGGAAACGAGGAAAAATCAAATGGATGGCTTACCCCTGAGATTAATCCTGGTGTGCAGCCAGCCTGGTAGTTGTTCAGGGGTGTAGCGTTGACGATTGATCCAAGTTGATCCGTAGGCGTTCGTTGGGGTCCCGTTCCTGCATCAAAAATTGAGTTAAATACCGAGGACCAGACAACTAATGGGTTACCTGTTACTGGCGCGGTGATGCCGACAGTGGGTAGCGGAATAGGTGTCTGCAGCCTGGACGTTGGTGGCTCCACTCCTCCCAAGTCAAGTCGGGTAACTAGTTCCTGTGGTACCACCCGCCAGGGTGCTTCTTCAGAAGGTCCTTGCAACAGGGAGGCGGACAGTCGCTGTGTCTGTGGTGGTTGAACCATTGCATCGACTCTCTCCCTCAGGATTATGTTATCCTGCCGCAGGCCTTTCACGGCTTGCCTAAGATCGTTCACTCCCTGGAGGAGCGCTTGAACAGCATCTGGGGGTAGAGTTCCCACTAGGGGCGGCGCTTCTGTTCCGGGGCTTCTGGTGGCTGCCCTGCCCTGGCTGCTTCCCTGAAGGGGTGCCACCGGTGCTGGGAGGATTTGCTCTCGGGTATCCGCTCCTCGGGGGGCTGGTGGTGGCCTTGACCCTTCGGGCACGCTCCTTGTGGGTGCACTGGCAAGAGTTGTCCTGCTCGTGGGATTCTGGGGGGCCGTGGCTCCTAGCGGGATCACTGGCGACTGGACTGCTGATGTTGGCATACTGGGCATGCTGGTGGAACTTTGACTGGATACTGTCATCCTGAATGGCTGTTTCTCTCTGACTTGTAGCTAGATTTGATCACTATGCCCCACGGTGGGCGCCAAATTGTTTTGGTAAAAAATATACCGGGTAGGATCTTGTTAAGGTCGGGTAAAAATGATCAATTAGATTAGCTATTTAGTTGTGACGATTGATTGACGTAAGCAATAGAGAAAAAGATAAACCAACGTAAAGAAGAAAATGAACACACGAGAATTGGTGACGCGGAAACCCAAATTGGGAAAAACAGCGGGGGGAGTCGGAATCCCGCCAAATATTATGCTATGAATTCTTTGTAGGGGAGTAAGCGAGAACGTAAAGGAAAGGTTACAATAAATTGATAATTTTGTGCCGTGATAATGCAGGAAAATGAGTATGGATGTGGAGAGATGCCCTTTCCCTTGCACCTGTATTTTCCCTTTTATAAACTCTTCCCAACCCTAATTCTTCCTCCCGTTGGCCTCCAATTCCTCCTCCTAAAATCCCTCAACTTCCCTAATTTCATGGGCTTTGTTAGTTGACCCATTCTCATTCCTCTTGGCTGATTCCTGACTGGAAGTCACAGTGTGTTTCTTTATACCTCTTGCTGAGTCATCGATCCGTTCCCCCTGCTTTGCTCCAACTGTGGACTGCCACATGGCCCACTAAATTTTGACTGAAAATGACCCAAACAGTAAGCTACTGCAAATATTGCACGAACAAGCATCAATCCGTTGTCGAGAAGGATCTACCACTTATATATTGTATATTGAACCCGGATTATCATATAGTGAATTGGCCAGTAAGGATCCTCTGTCCCACTTGTGTGTCCCATTATTTGTCCCATTCTGTGTTACACTCCATACAGATTCTGACACATCACCTACTGTAGGATAAAATATGGAGTATATATATTAATTGGTTGATGAGTCAGAATCTGTATGGGGTGGGACACATAATGGGACACCAAATGGGACAGATGATCCTTACTGTGAATTGGCGGGATACCGACTCCCCCCGCGGTTTTTCCGACATTAGGTTTCCGCGTCAATAATCTCTTGTGTCATCTTCCTTTACTTTATCTTTTACTTATTTTTACCGTTATTCCCTCTTATTTTACATACATATTCCGTCGTAAATCACATATCAATTAACCCCTCGATACTAGGCTAAAAAGAGTAGGTCACTTTAACCCTTCCGCAAATGATTAATTAGGTTAGGCTAAACTATACCAAAACAGTTTGGCGCCCACCGTGGGGCATGATGATCGATTTCAATAGCCAAGTCAGTTTTCGGTTACCATGTCTATTAATGATTACAATCTGATCCGAGGGCCTGCAGCCCTGGCCCCCGTAACCTTGCAGATATGGCCCCCGGACTCCTACAGATCTGGTTCCCGAAATTTTGCGGTAAATTTGGTCCCCGAAGTTCTTCAGATCTGGTCCCCGAAGTTCAGCATATCTGGTCTCCAGAATTCATCTAGGGTTCCTCCAGAATTCTGCAGTAGGTCATGTCTTCAGCGTCCCCCAGAATTCTACAGTAGATCCGATCTACATAATTCTTCCAGAATTTCTCCAGAAACCTTACAAGTGGACCCAGTCACTTAAGTTCTCTTAGAGTCCCACATCAGATCTAGTCGCCAGTAATTCTCCAGAGCTTTGCAGCAGGACTAATAGTCAGAGTTCCTCCAGCCTTTACCGGGGCAGAAATGACGAGTCCACCTGAAATCACCAGCAGTGTACCAGCAGAAGGTAGACCAGCAAGAAGTGGACTAGCAGAAATATTCAAGGTAGGCACGCAGATCCAGAGGAACCAGACTGGGGGCAGATCAGGAGCTCTAAAGTATGTGAACTAGAGACACCAATACTTTATGCAGGTGCTCCAGATGGGAACACCTAACCAAACTCAGGCTATACATCCAAAAGGTGCAGAGAAAATCTCGAGGAAATGACGCTTCTGGTGGTCTATCACCCAACTATCCTTTTCGTGCTGACCAGACTGTAGGCTACGTCAGATAACACCTAATTTTGTTGTTCTGTTGGAGCTAAATTTCCCCGTGGTGCAGGAATTTTCAGCTAGTAGAAATTCGAGTGATAATCTGGACCACCTGTTATTACGTGGGGACAAGTCCAGTACAATACGCTCTACGAACCAGGTTCTACCCTCTACATCCCTTGTTTGTGCTAGAATAATAAATGTGATAACAGGTGGATCAGAACTGTGCCGCCTAATATACTTAGCAGCGAAAAGGCATGTCACTGAACTTAATGGGTGTATCCCAGAATCCTCCTGCAAAGTCAGCCACAATGGCCTACCACCTGTCAGATTCGACGAGGTAGATACTCATGGCACTCAGGAGCGACAACATGATGCCCTCATCATAACATTGTCCACATTAAACTACATCGTAATAGAAACCTGGATGAGCACATGATACTTAGTCTACACGGGTAAACTGGACCCAGAACGAAGAAATACTGATAGGGTCAGCAGCATTTCCGGGGAGCTGACCTTATCAGCACCAGAGTCGGCCATTCCCAGGAAGCTGAACTCATTAGCATCCAGAGCCAGACATCCTAGGAGAAGCAGACCATGGAGTAGGGACAGCAGCAGCATTTCCGAGAAGCTGGCCTCATCAGCATCTAGAACCTGGCTCCCAGGGGAAGCAGGGGGTATTTAGCCAATAATTAAGGCTGGAAAGAATAAGGAGAAGCATAATAGCAAGCCATAACGCCAACAGAACTAAGAGCCCAGACTTTAAGATACTCTCATAAACAGAAAAACTCGTGTTCCACACCAGGTAACATTCTATTTAGTGGCTTCCTTGGAACTGACTAATTCTCTAGTGCAAGAGCAATTAGTCAGCATGCAATAAAGCGATAACCGGGTTCCAGCAGTAGCTTGGACAAGGCACAAAACTCAGACTGAACCACGAATGCTGTGTAGTCAATTTTTTGGAGTCGGCACCTAAAGGTTCTAATGAGCACGAGCAGGCATTCATTGAGTTGGAGCAATACTTGAGTATACCACCTCTACCGTCTGAACTAGAATTAAAAAAACCATGGTAGTCGTACTTGTTGGTAACAAGGGCAGCGGTTAGTGTTATGCATGTATGCGAATAAGCTGGCACGCAGCACCCAGAATGTCACGTTCCAGGTACGCGTCACTTGGAAATCTGTTTCTTGCACTTGTCTTCGCCTTCTCTAAACTGCGTTATTATTTTAAATTTGTTTCTTATACTTGTCTCCGCTTCCTCTAAGCCGCGTTTTTATTTTAAATTTGTTTCTTGCAATTGTTTATGCCTCCTATAAGTTGCGTTCTTATTTTTAATCTTATGTAATAACTACCTACCCCCTGAAAGCCATTATGAGCAAACTATAACTGTCGTGAGAGGTGGCCAAATGAACCGCACACCTAAGCATAAAGTTCTAAGCTTGAACAAAACATTAAGTCACATGCCCCGGTATACTGTGTAGCTGACTTTGGTGCAGCGCTCCATACCCATGGGGATAGAGGCACCTTAGCCATGAAGAAAAAACTTGAGAGACTAGACTTGGGTGTTGCACATTTATAGGACTTCCCTTGTAAGGGGAGCAGGAGGAGACCTGGTACTCAAGTCACTAGAAAGAGATCGCAGGGGAAGCAGGAGCAGGCATGGTGCTAAGGTCACCAGAAAAAGATCGCAGGGGAAGAAGAAGCAGGCCTAGCGCTCAGATCACCAGAAAGAGGTCGCATGGCGAGCAAGAGCAGACCTGGTGCTCAGGTCACCAGAAGGAGATCGCAGGGAGAGCAAGAGCGGACCTGAGGCTCAGATCACCAGAAGGAGATTGCATGGAGAGCAAGAGCAGACCTGGTGCTCAAATCACCAGAGAGAGGTCGAAGGGGGAGCAAGAGCAGATCTGGTGCTCAGGTCACCAGAAGGAGATCTTAGGGGGAGCAGGAGCATACATGGTACTCAGGTCACCAGGAGTAGATCGCAAGGGTAGCTGGTCATATCAACTATTAGACGTGAGCTTAGGACAACCAGTAGGGAAGCAGAATATGAAGCACATATACTTGGGCTACAACATAATCTGAACTACAGGGTCAGACACCTGAGGGCACCCAGAGTCAGACAGGCCCCTCAGGTACTAGAACGTGGAGGCAGACACCCCTTCTACCTTAAAGCAACATTCAAGCCAGGTATCTTATCAACTATACTTATCATTTCATGTCCTACAACTAACGGAGTACAAAAAGATGAATATCTGTATCCCTATGCATATATGATGCCCCTCAGGTATTTGATAAACTTCATAATCTCATTACATTATATATATTGCGAATAATTATTGCCTTGAGCATAGGAGGGATGCTAGCTATGCCACTTGGCAGCCATAACAGTAACACTTCTTGCAGGATCCTCGCGAGATCTCTTTCCCAACAAGAGTGGTCACTCAGGCTCCAGAATCTGCGATTCTTGTTCAAGATCACATCACTCCTCTTGCAGAATATACAACACCTCATGCAGAAATCATTTTGCCTGCGTTATAGCAGAAATTATTCTGCATGCAGAATCAGCCTTCTTGTGTGTATATCAGGCCCCCTCAACCTGCAGGACATGTTGCTTTATTGACCGCAGAGCAGACTGCTCTCCCTATTGATCTTTCTCCAGGAAAGAACACTCTTGCGGCAGAATTGGTTACGCAACATACAAACCAAGTTAGTCTACATGCACCTACGGCGACTCCGCCAGCAAATGACACTACTAGAAAAGTAGAAGAGCAGCTTTCTGGGAAATCGAATGAGGAAACATGCATCATCCAGAATGCTGCAGTACACATCCTTACAACAACTTCCTGGAGCAAAAATCAATGAAATACATCTTGCAACCAGACAGGCCCCAGGGGGACCAGAACATGAAATAAAAGGAACCAGCGGTACTCTTGAGCTCGCCTGCCTCACAAACGTTTCAGCACAGTAACTAAAAGGCAAACAGGAGCCCCAGGCGATTCTACATGCCCTCCACAACAAAGTTGTGAAAGTCATGCATGGGGCATATACTACATTCATCGTGTGGCATCTAGAAACCAGAAAGCTGGCAAATTCGCCTACAAACGAGAAGCTCTATGCCAGGTGGAGAGTGTTGTTGGTCGCGGTGCGTACAAATTGATGACCATACAAGGTCATATCATACACAAACCATGAAACGACATTCTCCATCTGAATACGTATCACATTTGATCAAGACGTTTGGTTCTAGTGTACAGAGTATGTTTCAACAGTCCAAGAAAACCAAATTTTTTTTTAAAAAGTCTTAAAAAAAATAGTAGCATAGTATGCGTATAATAATTACTTATTTTTAAAACCTTTGTATGCTTTTTTATATTTCAGCATGCTTTTTCTCTTTTTAAAACCTCCTACTTAAGCGTGAGTTCTGTAGCCTCCTGGGTCCATGATAACCCTGGAACCCCATGAGACGGCGTCGGGTATCCTATACTGCTTTCTTTGCATTTTTGAATTTTAGGTTTATTCTTGGAAGAAAGGCTCTGAAGCATTACCCTTAATTTCTCGGTTAAGTGTGGTACAACATGATTAATCACTCCTGAATGCGGGGTGAAGAGGCACGCCACATCCAACATGTCCAACCTAATTCTTTACGAGGCACCCTTACTCGACGGGCAGACACGAAGGGGAGCTAGGACATCAGCCCGAGGCTCAAAGCTCCCCAGATACACCCCTAAATGTAGCTACTAAAACATATGCTCTCGGTCGAGAAAAGCATGCATGCACATCAGTGCTGAAGAGTGTAGGGAATACTACACCACTAGTATCCTGCAGCACCTCAGCAGTCCTGGAACGACGCTAAAACTTACACAGAACCGACAAACAAACCTTGCGTCATGAACAAGTAGAGTAGTCAAGCGAGGGCAGTACAATAGCAAACACCCTGCAGCCCCAGCTAATGATTAAATCCTGCCTATGGTAGGTACAACAAAACATTTGCAAACAAAGTTCAAACCCTACCCATGTGGCAGGTGTAACAAAATGCCAAAATTATAGTTTTTGAAGCTAACAGATAATAACAATTTAAGGGATGAGCTAGTCTGAGGCTACCTCAGCAACTCCCTTTCCTCCTACTTCTACTTCTGGCTGACCTTATTCTGCAGATCCAGACACTGCTCTATAGCAGTCTCTTGGTGGATTGCAGCAGCAGAAGCAGCCTTCTCATCGCCAGTCTCCTAGGGAGCTCCATCAGCATCCTCAGTAGAGAAATTGACCTCACTAGGATGCTCTAGTGTGGTGGAGTGGGATAAGCATAGACGATCTGCTTCTCCTCTTCTTCTGGGGGCCAAGAAGTAATCAACACTTCAAGAAAAGCCTGGATGCAGCTAATACTTATCTCTCAAACGACATATGTAGCAATGCTAGTGTTAGGTTCAGGCAATCCCTTAATACAGTCCAGAGCCTTACGAGCAAATGTACTGGTAACAAAGGTAACATGATTACCAAACATTCGAGCCATGTCTTGTCCCCATAGCTAGGGGCAAAGTTTATAGGCACGATTGACATTGCATTCACATCATATAGGGATCCACAACATGTCTTATCACCATGTAGCATGCATTAGAGAGTCCTTGCATACACTTATGCTGCATTGCTAACATTTTCAGGTATCTACGTACGAAGTGCACAAGAAACTTATGTTGGAGTTTTTCACCGCTAGAGTTACTTATGGCAACCAGATAATAGAATGGAAAGATTAGGAGGAAACTGCTCCTTCTGGGAACCTATTAGCAGGAGCCTGGCGTCCTTCACTTGGGCCACCGCGTCTAGTATCAGGACCCAGCGTCCCACACCTGGTTTCCAGCGTCCAGTATTAGGACCCAAGCGTCCTTTATCTGGTGCCCCGCGTCCGGTATCGAGACCCCAGCGTCCCTCACTTGGTTCCCTGCGTCTAGCATCATGACCCTGGCGTCCCTCGCCTAGTACTCAGCGTTCGGTAGCAGGACCCCAGCGACCACCAGTAGAGTTCATTATCTTCTAGCAGAAATCCGCCTGGAGTCCGTTTGTTGAAAAAGTCTGCAGCTTAAATCCACAAGTAGACATTGGCAGTACATCAGTTTGCATCTACTTCCAGATTAGCATAATCAATGAGAACCATAAATCAGTCTTCCAGAATAACAGAATATTATTCAGCAGGAAAGAGCATATTAAGGTATCAGAATTATGGGTACAGAGAAGGGGTGCAGAAATATGTTTGAGGTGTCCAGCAAACTCGTACTAGTTCTGATAAGGGTAAAGTCGCGTCACCTTAATCAAAGTAAACCTAAATCACTACTAACTAATATTCAGCGGTAAGTAAGGTATCGAATCCACAGGGAGGCGGTAGTATTCTAATCTGTCAAACTAGGTTTGTCTCTTAAGTAACAATTTCGGGGTTTTAAGATTTGAGTTGTAAACTAATAGCAAACAATACCAATAAAAGATTGAAAACAATAAGATTAAAAGTCTAGGGTCTCAGGTTCACTAGGATTATTATTCAGGGGTAAGGGGGTAATCAACTATCATGCAATAAAGTTATCTAAGGTCACAAGATCGGTCAATTCAATTATGCCCTTTAGATCTACAATTCAACATGCGATCGCTATCATTAAACGAATTCTATTCAATTATCGTAGCCTATCTTAGTCTTAACCCGGTCGGTGTTAATCCTAATTTGCGAAACTAGTTAATTAATTCTGGCCAGTAATCAAACAACTAGAATTAAAACGATAACCATGCAATTGCAATTCAATTAATTAGTCTACCCCTTCTAACAATCCTAGATCCCCTTTCAACCCTAGATAGGAATTTAGCTACTCATAACAATATTAATAACAACGATAATAAATTAAACAAACATGATTAACAACAATGAAAGGATTGACAAAGAATAATTAAATAACTAGAAGGTAACTAATTAAATAACGAAGAAATATTAAAGAATACCGATTACAAGTTTGAACTAAAGACAATCGTCTTGATGATAAAATCCAGAGGCAAAGCAAAGAAAACTTGAGTTTCTAATATAAAAGCATACTTAATTATGAAAGACGAGCTTTCCTTTTATAATAAAATCTAATCAACTAGGTTAAACTAGTTTAGGAAAACACGAAAACCGTCAAAATAGTAGGTTGCTCGATCGAGCATGACAACAGTACGACTCGATAGAGCAAGTGCTTCTGCTCGATCGAGCATCCTTCATTTTGGCTCGTTTCTTGATTTTTCTTCATTCTTCTCTGTTGCTCTCGATTCCCGTGCCTAACCTTCTACGCGACTCTGCCATGCTTCATATCTACTCAAAAAGCTCCAAATGCATCCAATCTGCATTAAAAGATAATAGAAGCGGCATAATCGATATTCTAGCTAAAATAGCATAGAAATAAGCAAGGAAAGACGATAAATCGAGTTATACGTATCTAAAGGAAGCATAAAATATGTGTATAAATAGTGATCATCAAACTCCCCCAAACCAATCCTTTGCTTGCCCCTAAGCAAAGCACTCAACACTATACAAGGACAAACATACAAATGGTGAATGAAAAACTCAAAGCTAATGTTAACGCACATACAAATCCCAAGCTATCCATATCTATAACAAAGTAATGACCAAGTTGTACCAATAAAACAAATTTAAAGGCACGGGAAATTAGAAAACGCAACTCATATTCCAAAATTTTACATGATACAGTAGTATAGACAAAAACCAAATACCTTTCAATCTTGCAAGGCTCAATTTGTCAGATTCTCGCGGATTCACTCATGCACTCATAAGTTTATGTAAGGGTGAGTTTTGTAAAGATAGAAAGAAATAGAAACACTCACTCAACTTATGAAACATGCATGCATTCTAATGTGATAGTAATTTCCCCAACTAATACGCATTCGCTATAAAGTACATGAATCAAGACAATAAGGGAGGCTAATGGGTGAAGGTATAGAAGTGGATTGTGTCAAGGCACGTATGGGAATGTGGGTTTAAGACCGGTAGTCGCAGCGACACTTACCAAAACAAATCTACAAGACTAGCACAAACTAACACCTGACTAGAGAAATCATCTTAAAATTTGACAACACAAGAGAAATATCGAAATTGCTCTCTAAATATGCATTAGACTCTAGTAAATTCCCTTTCATTATGCCGTGAACAATTTAATGAAGCAACATATATTTTTTCTTTGTTCCTCTTTTTCATTTTCTTTTTTTCATTTTTTTCTTTTTCATTTCTTTTGCTTCATAACATTTCTCAACAAAGGGAATAAATGACACAATTGCCAACATACTTGCTACATCCATTTGATATTCTTTTTCAGAAATCCCGACCTACCCATAGTAGACAAGTAGATAAGAAAAACATGCAACTGCGACTGTCCCGATAAGGTAGGCAAATTCTAGAAATGTAGCTATTAGATAGGTTATAAAACAGGCTACAAAGGCTCAAAAGGGCTATACAAAAGAACTCAATAATAAGGGTATAAAATCAAGTCTTTTTGGCTATGTGAGGCTTATGAACAAAAAGAATCGCCTTTCCTCATGTACTTGTCAAACGAACGCGTATAGTATTAAGAAACGAATGTCACACTTATGAGATTTGATGTTACATATTCCACAAGGAGTACCACACTCAAGCCTAAAGACAATGAGACCAGTTTATTGATGTTCCTGGCCTAGGAAGCTCTATAGACCTCAGAATTTTAAGTGGTTTACCAACTAAAATTGGCCAAATCTAATTAGCATAAGGTATGTCAAAAACGGTTAAGACTTATCCTATGAGCTTTGTTTTCAAAAGTAGTTAGTCAAAACAATGTACATGGACAACTATTTATGGGATTCAAATGCAGAAACAATGCAAATTATCATCATCTTTATTCAACTTCACCAAGACTCGACCTAATAAAATAAAAACATGTTTTTGAATTTTGTAAATTTTTATGATTTTTTCTGTTTTCTTTCACACAACGGAAATAAACACACGACATAAATAAAGACACTCCCCCAAACCTAAATGTCACAGTATCCTCAGTGTGACGCTAACAGCACAACAATCACACAACAACCAACAACAACAACGTAAAGGACACAACTATCAAAGGAGAATGAGAGATAACTAAAAGAAAATACAATAAAAGAAAGTACAAGGATAGATAATACCAGCTGTATAGACATAGCCTCCCCCAAACCAGCTGCAAAATGGGGGGCGTAGTGACTAGATGTCACTTACTGCTCATCAGTCTGGTTCAAGTTCAGGTGTCGTTACCTCGGTAACCTTAGGGGGGTTACCGAAGCTATACACCTTTTGTAACTTGCATTCCTCTCCTGTCAGCAGTTTTTCCATCTCAACTACTTCCTTACTCCGTGAGCTTCCAGCTTCAGCAGTGCTGGAAGTTAAGGCGATCTCCAGAGGATATCAATTCAAACATAAAGAGAGACAGTCATCAACATTCAAATCCACAATATCGATCCTATGACATGTCTCTTCTAGCATGGGGTGTTTCATTGCATTATCTAAGTTGAAAGGGATATTGTCATCCCACTGTTAGTGTAAGTCTCCCGTTCTTAACATCTATAACCGCCCCCGCAGTATGGAGGAATGGTCGTCCCAAGATGATAGGAATTTGAGTGTCCTCAGCCATATCTAAGACAACGAAGTCAACTGGTATGAAAAACTTCCCTACTCTAACCGGTACGACTTCTAAAATTCTCAATGGGTGTTTAATAAAGCGGTCGGCCATTTGTAAGGTCATGGTTGTAACACTAAGTTGACCCATACTTTGCTTTTTACATATAGAAAATGGCATGACACTAACACTAGCCCCTAAATCACAAAGGGTTTTATCAATAGCTAAGCATCCTATATTACAAGGAATAGAAAAACTCCCTGAATCCTTTAGCTTGGGTGGTGATCTGGATTGTAACACAACACTGCATTCCTCAGTAAATGCAACCGTCTCCACTTCATTAAAGGACCGCTTTCTTGTCAATATGTCCTTCAAAAATTTTGCATAGGCCGGCACTTGAGTGATCAACTCGGTAAATGGTACACTCACTTGCAAATTCTTGACTACCTTCATAAACCTTCCAAACTGTTTATCAAGCTTGGATTTATGTTGGCGGTGCGGAAAGGGAAGTGTAATGGCGATTGGCTCGGCTTCCTTTGCTTTTGAAGGTGAAGTAAGGGACTCGTCAGACTTATCAGGGGTTGCTCGATTGAACAGAGGGGTTGTTCGATCGAGTTTGTCAAAACAGGAATTTTTAGGAACTTCTCGAGCATATTTTTCAAACTTTTCCAGGGTTGCTCGATCGAGCAGAGGGGTGCTCGATCGAGCAACCTCCTTTTCAGCCCTTTTTTCGTTGTTTTTCGAACCTTGACCAGCAACTTCCATACTTTCATTGGTTTCATCCCCTTTCATTTCTGGGCCTTTGTAATGGGTCCCACTCCTCAAGGTGATAGCATTGGCTTGTTCATGTGGAGGGTGTCCTTTAGGAGGAAGATTACCCGGCTGTTTGTGTGGATTTTGAATTGCCAATTGGACAATTTGAGTATCCACTATCTTGTTATGCGCGAGCAATTATGAGATCTGAGCATCTTGATTTTGTTGTATCATGAGACTTTGCTGCAACATGACTTTCAATTCCGCCATATCATTACTTGGAGGTGGTGGAGGTGGAGCTTGTTGAAAGTTTTGGCCTCCTTGATTTGGACGGTTATAATTACCTTGAGAATTGCGATTTTGAGGAATCACGTAAGAGGAACCTTGTTGCTGAACTGCCGGCGGGGTAGGATTAAGAACATTCTGACTTTGGTAGGAGAAATTTGGGTGCTCTCTCATCCTTTCATTATAAAAGTTAGAGTACGGTCTACCTTGCTTAAAGGATTGAAAGGCAAGTACTTGTTCAACCGTACTCATACACTCTACCGTATTATGCCCCATGATACCACATCTTTTACATGTTGGCTCTTGTTGAACCATGGCATGAACCATTTGTTTATTTTCCAAGGATTTTGAAGTTTGTAATTCGGCAATTTTAGCAGTTAATGCCTCCAACTGAGCTGTAACGGCATTGTCCGAACCTCCTCGCCTCGCATTATCCCTGGGATTTCCATACTCAGCAGTGTGAGTAGCCATCTCATCAATCAATTTCCAAGCATTAGCATCAGTAATGTTATTTTGGAATCTTTCATTGGTAGCAGAATCTAGCAATGTTCTCTGATCATCATATAACCCATTGTAAAACTGGTTGCATAGGAACCAAGTATCAAAACCATGATGTGGAACAGACTTGACAAGCTTTTTGAAGCGAACTCATGCCTCATTGAAGTTCTCAGTGGGACTTTGTTTGAAACTTGTGATTTGACTTCGAATGGCATTGGTTTTCTGTGGCGGGAAGTATCTTTTATAGAATGCAAGAGCCAGAGAATTCCAATCGGTGATGCCAAGTGCATCCATATCTAACTCACTCAACCAATCTTCTGCCCAGTCTCGTAGTGAAAAGGGAAATAACACCAACTTGATCTGATCTTGCGTTACCCCACCCGTTAAAGGAATAGAGCAACAATAGTTGGTGAATTTCTCCATATGCTTAGCAGGATCCTCAGTGGGGCTTCCTCCAAACATGTTTCGCTCCACCAAAGAGATATAAGATGGACGAATCTCAAAAGTTCCATTATCCGTAGTAGGGAGTTTGAATCCCTTGGGAATAGATGTAACGTAGGCTCCGAATGGCTGGCTAAAGTAGGCATGATTGTAGTGGGTGCAGAAATATGTGTATCCTCTTCTAAGGATGGTTTTTCTGCGATAAATTCGGCGTAAACTGTGTCAAGCGTACTCAAGTCTTCCGCTTCTTGAATTTCCTTCCAAAAGTTTAGTTTAACTCGGAGAGTCCTTTCTGGTTCGGAATCGTAGGGTACGAGATCGGACCTGGAACACTTGGGCATAAACGAACACTAAAGAAAAGGATAAGAACTGTCTCAAGGAACTTAGGTTCCCTAAAACGAAGAAAAAGACAAACTAAGTAGAAACAAACAAAAAATTGTTGCTTCCCCGGCAACGGCGCCAAATTTGATAAGGGTAAAGTCGCGTCACCTTAATCAAAGTAAACCTAAATCACTACTAACTAATAGTCAGCGGTAAGTAAGGTATCGAATTCACAGGGAGGCGGTAGTATTCTAATCTGTCAAACTAGGTTTATCTCTTAAGTAACAATTTCGGGGTTTTAAGATTTGAGTTCTAAACTAATAGCAAACAATAACAATAAATAGAAAACAATAACAATAAAAGATTGAAAACAATAAGATTAAAAGTCTAGGGTCTCAGGTTCACTAGGATTATTATTTAGGGGTAAGGGGGTAATCAACTATCATGCAATAAAGTTATCTAAGGTCACAAGATCGGTCGATTCAATTATGCCCTTTAGATCTACAATTCAACATGCGATCGCTATCATTAAACGAGTTCTATTCAATTATCGTAGCCTATCTTAGTCTTAACCCGGTCGGTGTTAATCCTAATTTGCGAAACTAGTTAATTAATCCTGGCCAGTAATCAAACAACTAGAATTAAAACGATAACCATGCAATTGCAATTCAATTAATTAGTCTACCCCTTCTAACAATCCTAGATCCCCTTTCAACCCTAGATAAGAATTTAGCTACTCATAACAATATTAATAAGAACGATAATTAATCACTACAAGAATCCTGCTTCTTACCGTCCGATATAAATAGTCGGTAAACAGAAAAATCGGTCGGTAAAATCAAGTACCGACCGCTTTTTGATACTTCCCGACCGAAAAAATTCGGTCGGTAAAAATAGTCGGTAAATGTAATTTACCGACCGATTTTTCCGGTCGGTAATTTACCTACCGAAATATTTAATTTACCTACCGATTTATTCGGTCGGTAATTTACCTACCGATTTTATCGGTCGGTAATTACTTAAATCGGTCGGTAACCACCAACTTGTTTTAGGTCAGTTAAATAGACAAATGGTCGGTAAACATTTAATAACAGTCGGTAAATAACTTTCTTTAGTCGGTAATGGACATATTACAAGCTGAATTTTATGTTTTCTACCTCCGTATACACGTATGCGTGCAAATGTAATCAGCCTTTATAGAGCCCGCACATATCAACAAACTATGACATTCAAATCACAAACCATTTATAATTATCAGCACTTTGAATATAAATACTCCAAAAAAATTATTTACATAATCCAATCCAATATCCTTAATAGATAATACTCTTTATAAATCAAACATTAGTCACCTATACAAAGATCGGCTAAGTAAGTCTCATATACTCTAAGGGAGGTAACTCGAGCATTGATTGACTTGACGACGCCATGACTTCAATGATCTCTTCCCCAAGTCGATCTGGATTTCTTGTTCTTTGGCTAACCTTTATATGCAATGAGAAGTAAGAGGAAAAATTTAGTATAATCAAATTTCACAAATTCATCAACAAGCAGCTAGTAACTAAAACAATATTTTGTATGCTAGTAATATCTATACCTACACATATATGTAACCCCATGGGTAGTAAGTAGTAACATCTGCCCAGATACGGAAAGCAAAGAAAATCACTTCACTGACAATTTAACACAACAACACAAGGCCTCGATCGATCAAGATTAATGAGATTGCAAAACAAACCAATATGGTCTGATCGTAAATTATGATCAGTGTTTGACACGAGATCCATTAAATTTAACGAGTTTGCAAGAAATTATACCGGACATCTGTCCAAACACTGTTGTACATAAACTTTGGAGGAACATATGCTTGCATAAACCTAACATAACTTACATAATAGAATAAAGAGTGACTATATTTCACAAAATAAGAATATTTAAACTAAGATACACGTGACATGTACATATCTACACCAATCATGGTTGAATAATGCAATTTATAATAAAAATCAAAGTTCAAAAGTTGTTAATATAATTACCTAGTTTACGTCATTCTACTATCTGCAAGATACCTGTAAGTACAAAAGAAGGATTATTGTTAGCGTAATTATAATAAGCAACAACCAATCATTATATTAATTATTAGAACCCCCCTTATCATGAGACCATCTCACAGAAATTATACAATAAGTAATTATCGTAGCACAAAGCTGAGCCGAAAGCCTACGTCTCTCCTTCACCTTTTTTCTCTATCTCCTTCATTCAACTTTCCAATAGTTGCACCTTAATCAAACTTTGTTTTCCCTACACCATTGTTAAATAAGCTAACTTATGAAGCACAAGGCAGAAGGGAACGCGGTGTACCCGTCTAAAGTTAGAAACTAAAACAGGAAATAACCATTTAGCATCATACCCCTGCCTCCAAACAAATTGCTAGACGAGATAGGGGCAACCAGGGAAACGGGTAGTTCAAGTTTTAAACACCAAAGTGAAGCCTTTTAATGTAGACTAAAGATTCCTAAAAAAACTTATTGCCACTTTGGAAACACAGATAAACAGATTACCATTCTACTTTAACATAAACCGCAAAGAATCAAGGGTAATTATGCCATCCATCCAAGTTTGACAGTGGCAGTGGATTAAGAAGGAGCACACCTGGTGAACCACAGTACATTAGGTTTAAAGTCAACCAATCCAACTGAAAAATGAACTGAAGGACAATAGAGCCAAGTGGTTAGTACCCTAATGGAACTCTGCTGTGCAACCATAAGTGAGTAGAGCTTAAAGCTGTTGTTGGAATAACAGCCGCAACCGGAACAGCCTGTTCTTCCAAATAAAGAGATTGTGTTCCATTTCGACTCTTACTCTCGGCAAGGGAAGCCAATGAGCTTAGCCTCTGTGCCCTAGAGAGAACAACCAAACAGAAATCGTCTTATTTAGCACAAAACCCAACTACCCATGAATCCCCATATAATACATACCCTCAATTTCGAATTTAACAACAAAAAAGAACCCAATTTACACAAACCCTAACTTCAAAATTCTCAATACTACTTAATAACATAGCTAATTAATCAATAATACATAAATACAGAGGTAAATATCAATAGATAAATTAGTTTAAACAACATGATTAAACTATAACTCAAATTTGAATGTCTAACCTTAAATTTAGGACAAAACAATCAAGAAATAGAGAAAGAGAGGAGAGGTGAGTGGTCCGCTGGTGGTCGCGCTGGTCAGGCATAGATCGACGCTCAGTTAGTCCGGCATAGGCGGTCAGTGTGTGGATCAATGGTGGTGGTGGTCGTGATTTGAGTCCTTGAGGGTAAGTGGAGTAATGGTTGTGTTTTGTGTGTAAGTGATAAAAAAATGAAAAGTAACAAACACAACTCTTTCTGGAATTCTGGGTATAGGAAATGGATTGCGGTCAGTAAAAGAACAATGCGGTCGGTAAATAAATGTAAATACCGACTGATATTAAGCTATACTGACCGATTACTTTCAGTCGGTAAATTACCGACCACTAGCTACTTTGCCGACTATATTCGGTCGGTAAAATTATTTCCCTACCGATTAGATTGCGGTCGGTGATTTTCAGTCGGTAATGTACCTGATTCTTGTAGTGAATAAAACAAACATGATTAACAACAATGAAAGGATTGACAAAGAATAATTAAAGAACTAGAAGGTAACTAATTAAATAACGAAGAAAGATTAAAGAATACCGATTACAAGTTGGAACTAAAGACAATCGTCTTGATGATAAAATCCAGAGGCAAAGCAAAGAAAACTTGAGTTTCTAATATAAAAGCATACTTAATTATGAAAGACGAGCTTTCCTTTTATAATAAAATCTAATCAACTAGGTTAAACTAGTTTAGGAAAACACGAAAACCGTCAAAATAGTAGGTTACTTGATCGAGCAAGAGGCTTCTGCTCGATTGAGCATGACAACAGTACGACTCGATCGAGCAAGTGCTTCTGCTCGATCGAGCATCCTTCATTTTGGCTCGTTTCTTGATTTTTCTTCATTCTTCTCTGTTGCTCTCGATTCCCGTGCCTAACCTTCTACGATCCGACTCCGCCATGCTTCATATCTACTCAAAGAGCTCCAAATGCATCCAATCTGCATTAAAACATAATAGAAGCGGCAAAATCGATATTCTAGCTAAAATAGCATAGAAATAAGCAAGGAAAGACGATAAATCGAGTTATACGTATCTAAGGGAAGTATAAAATATGTGTATAAATAGTGATCATCAAGTTCCAGCAGAGTACAACTCAATCCAGCAGGGTAGTAGCTTGATCCAGCAGGGTAGCAGAAGCTTGATCCAGCAGATTAGCAGAAGCTCAATCAAGAGGGTAGCAGTTTATCGCCAATAGAAGATGAATGGCAACGTACAGAGCATAAATAATCAATTTCCCTCCTCATTAGTGCTGAGAAGCGAAATTGGGGGAAAACTGTTTGAGCCAAAATCTCACTATTGGCATGGGTTACGTGGCATGATACGGGACGATAATTAAATAGGCAAATGACCCATGACATATGGAAGTTAGGCCTTTGGACCGAGAAGGAAGAAAAGATGGGTAATTAAGCCCTATTTTGAAGGAGAAGACAATTAAGTGGAAAACCCTAATAAATCCACTAGGGCTTATTTACGGTAAAACAAGAGGAAAAGAAGGAAAGGAGATCATTCAATATCCATCCCATATATTCGTAAACAAAGAGACGGGGTTAATAGAAGAAGATCGACGTACAAATGAAGCAATATCATCTTCCATCTTAATGACATCATCCTTATGTCATCACCACCATAATAATTAAGTAATGATTAACTAATCATTATTCCTATCATTATCCCATCGGAAAATTCACATTGTGCCCTCGAGGTTTACCATTTTGCACGAAATACCCAAAATTTTGATCTAGAAAACTTTAAGAAGTCATAACTCGTGTTTACGAGATCATAAAGTGACGATTTTTGTTTTCAAGTCGATCGTCTTTCCGAGAACTACGATTTGGAAAAAAAAATATCGTATTTGGATCCCGTAGCTTGGAGTTATTGTATGTCAAAGTTTTTTTACCAAACAAAATTTTGAGCGGATATATCTCTTGATTACGAATTCCGAACTCGACAATTTTTTTTTCAAATCGTAGTACTCGGAAAGACAATCGATTTTAAAAAAAAATCATTAGTTTCTAGTCTTTTAAACACGAGTTATGACTTCTTAAAGTTTTCTAGATCAAAATTTTGGGTATTTCGAGCAAAATGGCAAAACTCAGGGGTACCATATGAATTTTCCATTATCCCGTTGTTACCTAATTACATACCCACAAAGTAAGCTATCGCAAATATTGCACGAACAAGCATCAATCCGTTGTCGAGAAGGATCCGCCCCTTATATATTGTATATTGAACCCTGATTATCATATAGTGAATTGGCGGGATACCGACTCTCCCCGCGGTTTTTCCCACATTGAGTTTCCGCGTCAACAATCTCTTGCGTCATCTTCCTTTACTTTGTCTTTTACTTATTTTTACCGTTATTCCCTCTTATTTTACATACATATTCCGTCGTAAATCACATACTCCCTCTTATTCTCAATAACATTCCCCATTTCTATTGTCGTCTATTCATAATATTTTCCATATTTCCTTTTTTGTTAAGTGTTTGTGTGGTTCAAATTTAATTGCATGGTGGGGTAGTATATATATTTGTGTGGTTAAAATTTAATTACATGCTGTGCTAGTGTGTTTTCTTAATTTTTGTGTTAAAGTAAAAGGGGACGGTTATTGAGAATAAGAAAGACTATAAATTAACCACTCAATATTAGGCTAAAAAAAGTAGGTCACTTTAATCCTTCCGTAAGTGATTAATTAGGTTTTGCTAAAATATACCAAAACAACAACAATGTCAACTTGTTATTCAATGAATCTCGCACTCCTACTGTTCTATTTACTGCAACAATGTCCACTCGTTATTCAATGAATCTCGCACTCCTACTGTTCTATTTACAGCAACAATGTCAACTCGTTGTTATTCAATGATACTCGCACTCCTACTGTTCTATTCACAGCAACAATGTCAACTCGTTATTCAATGAATCTCGCATATAACAACAGGATTATATTGATTTGGCTATAAACAAGTTACAATTACGGATTTCGTGAATCACATTGCTTCAATAATGGTCGCTCCTAAATAAATTTCAAATGCAGGCAGAATCCCTTTGAGAAGAGAACTAAGGATTTTGATCAAATTGGTGCATTAATGCCGAATTTTTCGCTTTAAAAATCAACTCAATGTGTATTCTGTTGGACTAGTATTGCTGTAATGCTGTATTGCTAGGTGAGGGTATTACTCAGAGAAACAACCCACCATTTGACTGGGCCGGGCTAGGCCGTAACAATCAAGAAACCGATAAATTCATACATATAAGTTCCTCTCATTGTTCTATACAAGTGGGAAAAAAATGCGATACCTACTAACTCGCTGATAAATTCATCTATTGTTGTGGCTCAATATGTAGTCAGAGCCAAGAAGAATACCAAAAACACCCAAATGGCAGCATTATCACAAGATTGACAAGAATATTACTGTAAACAAGTATCCATACAATTGACGATGTAGTTTTTCATGTCCATGCTTATCAGCGCTATTAGAATTGGTGGTGTTTCCAGGCGGAGTAGAGGATGATGATAATGCAGCTGGTGGAGGAGGTGCCAGGACTGGGACATTGCATGCCCCAAATTTTCCATTTTCCTGTTCACAAAGACCTCATGGTTTGAATTTTTTTTTTTCAAATGTGAAGATAATTGTCATACCGAGTACAGTGGCACAGGGAAAGGAGGAAGAAGGATCCCAAACACGGTAACAAATCTGATATTTGTTACATTTTCATTGAAAGTGTCGCGACTCGCGAGGTTAAATTTTAATTTGACCTTTTTGACTCCATCAGTTGAGATTTCATTTGTACAATAAGAATTATTCATTGCAAGGTAAACTCTTCAGTTATTAACTATTCACTTTCGATTTAAGCCGAATAAGACCACAAAAACTAAAGATAAGGAAAGCCGAAAACGAAGCACAAGATAGAATGAAAGAAATAAGAAACTAAACTCAAGCTAAAAAACCAACACAAAAAAATAGCCATGAGATGTAGAGTGGACAATTCTATAAGAAGAAAGAAAGCGTACCTTGCAGTATGCGATATTGTCACATCCACATGCTAGATGACCATTTGCTATGTTCACTGCGTCTGGAGCACCACCACCATCGCTCCGCTTCAATGAAATCCAAAAAAAATGGTAAAAATGGTAGTCAATTACATAATAACGACAACCACATTATTTTTAGGTGTAAAAAGATTGACCGAGGAAGTTTTGTTGCCCAACGTTTTAAACCCATATCATGAGTACTACCAGAGTACAACAGTCAATAGTTTTGTCAACGTAGCTGACACAAGTGATATCTGTTTGATGCTATATGCCGTATAATATAGATTACCTGGTAATAATCGACAGCTATGAAGTTTGGCCATCTTTTTCCATCTTGTTGTAAGCAGGTATTCATCATCTTAATCAAGGGAGCTGAATTGTATAAGCAAGTTTCAGTAGAATTGGGGTTATCTGGAAAGTAATTCTCAAGTACTAGCGAGATTGTTGTCGTGTTCATTGGTGGAGACTCAGCACGGTTCGGGCATGATCCAGCAACCATCCCTCGATCACCATCTGCATTTCCATCATATTCCGTAAAGATTACCTCTATAGACTCCATCATTTCCCACAAAATATTAGAAGAAATTTAACATTTATCGGTTTTAATTCTATTTCCCGTAGAACCAAAGAATCCAAGCCTTTCCGCTTCTTGAATATCATGACTATTTCACAACGAATTCATAAATGAGTTGAAATATGAAAAAACTCACATTGATTTTCTACCACATAGTTCCAGTTGTAAGCAATCCCTTCAGACGACTCCTTGGATTTAATAGAAGTGAAGACCAGCAACCTCTGATTTTGCTGCGCCATATCGTCGACAGTAGGCCAATCGTCGCCATTCTTAGGCATCCTGGATAGCGGGAACATGAACTTGGTAAGCCCAGCAGCATTGAAGAGGTTGGTTAGGCCCATTGGTGATGTCACATAATCTTCTATAAAGATGGTAACGATTTCTGTCGGGTTTGCTTCAAGGAAAGCCTGAATTTCTTTGAGGACATTAATTGCCGGTTGCTGTAGTTGGAGAAAACAGAACAAGTTAGTACTACTTTGGAGACACTAAGGTAATGTACTGAGTTACAGAAATGAGTTAAGATGATGGAGTACACAGAATGAACTTACAAAAGCAGTGAAATCGAAACATTTTCCTCCAAACGAATGGCACAACCATATGTCGTTCTGGAACTCATACATGTCGAGCATTAGCCCTCGAACTCCATTCTACGTATAAGATAACACATTTTATTAGATCATACTTTCTTAAATTATTCAAGCATCCAAATTCTGAGATTTGTAATAATCTCAGATATAGCAAATACCGTTTAATAACTCGAGATTCGAGGTATAACTTAAATTAGTTTTGTGAATTAGGGAGTGTTTGGTAATGCGAAATTGATTTTATTTTCATGATTCCAATTGTAGAAATCAAAATGTCTGAATTCAGCTCCAAGTCCAGTTCCTAAAATTTGTTTGGAGATCACTTGGAATTTAATTCAGATTTCAATTTATCAATCCTGTTTAGGAAACTCATGAAATTGGAATTGGAAATGGGTGGGCCGGAATGGTTCAAAATCACCAAAAAAAAATATTGTGATGAAAAATATTTGCAATTAGAAAAAAAAATGCATTAAAAAAATATTGTGATGAAATTTACATCACAAAAAACGTAATCAAATAGTGATGGAAATTAAAAATCTACTACTATATGGTAAGAATTTAAGAGTCGCAAATTTTAACAAGATTGGAATTGATAAAAAATTAAGTCCAATCCCAATTTCAAATCTAGAAATTCGGTCACATATACTAAGACCAATCTGTAAAAGCGTAGCTTGCGAGTTGCGACCTTAAAAACTAGTCTTATCATCTCTAGTTTTACTAACGTGATAAACTGATAACGGTCATACACAATTACACGCACAAAAATCAAATAAAGACCTCTACAAATATGTCAGTGATTGCCTCACATTGTCAGTTCATTATAAGCTAAATAAAAGAATTATTGTACCAAAATTCCATTTATGGTAGCATGTTTTACTATGAATGAATTATTGTACCAAAATGTCACATGTAACTGTTCTACATTATTGGACAAAGATGCGTTGATATTTTTATTTTTATAAACTAAAAAGTTGTTCTCTCAATTGCTTATTGTGTTATGATGAAATATAGTACGAGCTTATAAATGAAAGCTGGTTACAATGAGAACAAGATGTATCTCAAGTCGTAAGAGCACCATTACCCCAACCGGTTCGATTCTCACCCACGACATTATACGCTCATTTGAACCAAAAAATAAAATTTATAGCTGGTTACAATATTTGTTTTCTTAGCTAAGAATAATATCCACACCAAGTTCCAAAATATATACCTGAAAAAGAACTTGATACAAAGCAGAGGTGTAATTTTATGTTCCCTGTTTCGACTTTTTATTTTTAATAGATCTCAGATTAGGCTTTTTAATGTCAAACGAGAACAAGTGAACAACTTGGAATAAATACACATGAAGCTGTATAAATTATTGAGGATTAGGTAACTGATGGATGACATTGTACTATAACCTAACAAATGCAACATATTATTTGGTTAAAAGAACGAACACCTTCATACATAATTCAACAACTCGAACACATAAATTGCTATTCGAGACATCCATCCATAACTTTAGGGCAAAAGCTTCACAAGAATTACACCACGATCAATGGATTCCTCTCATCTAATGTATTTCGTTTAATGATATTCTCTTCATTTTATTTTTATATTGTCCTCTTTTCTCCTAAACAGTTAAACTATCACTATTACAGTATTACCCATTTACATGGGCGGACCCACGTGGGGTCCCGGGGGGTCACGTGCCACCCCACAAAAAAAAAAAAAAAAAAACTTTTTTTTCTATATAGCGGTTTTATGCGAAGACGCTTAATATGTACATTATAGTATAACTAATAAACACCAAGTTGTCAGTGTTCTAGTGGTAAGTCTCTTTTATCCTTTCCATGAATTTTAGTTTTTCTTTTCTTTTTCGTAGTATATCTTTAAAAGAGAAATATGGTTTCAACCAATCAATTTATATTGTGGTTTTTAAAAATTTTAGCCAATGTTAATTACTTTTTAAGTATATATCGGAAATACAATTTTTTTATTAAGTCTTACTACTCCCACAACACCTAAATTTATCAAGGAGTATATGTAAATTAAAAAGCATATTTGAAGTACATTTTAAATGCTATCAATTTGCGTTGATTTTTAAAAATGAAGGCAATTTTTATCATGTAGTACCAATTGGAGATGAAAGTTTTTAAAATAGACGAAAAATAACCTCATTGAAAATTTGGAAATTTCTCCTCCTTCCATAATATTTTTTCCAGATTTGTACAATATTTGTATATGAGTAACATAAAAAACTAATTACTTTTGGTTGTCACATGTTATCATTTATAGATTAAAAAGATAAAAAAAAAAAGTGATCTCTTGACAACAATATGTTAAGCGGAAAAATCGACAAAAAAAAATTTGTGCCCCCCTCTTCGAAATTCCTGGGTCCGCCACTGCCCATTTACCCCTCATTCTTCAGCTACTAGTTCCTCTATTATATAAGTAATGAGATAAAGTAATAATCATGAAAATATAACAGTCTTATTATAGAAGTATAAGAATAGCTAGGAAAAAAACCATATACAAATATTTCAGCTGGTTTTCTTTAACACGGAAGCATTCATCTTAACCTTAGAAGGATCAAATATTATTCAAGATCAAATTGAATAAATTTTTATTAGCTATTGTGCATTCCAAATAAGCATATTTGATAATCTTAAGATTAAGACGTATTTATGCGACCAAAATTTTCCTTAAAACATTTGTGATTGGATGGTGGACTGGCCTTTATTGCCCCACGGGCCTAGCTATGACCCTTGATAAAGTTTGTGACTTTTGTGCAATTCAAAGTGGGCATCACAAGATTCTGCAGTAACAAGTAAAGTTTTTCCACTATTCATAAAAAATTGACAAACCTCCTAATTATCAACTCAAAGTAAGTTAAAGGATCATTTGTCAAACACTCCATTTTATATACGATTCTTTGCAAAATACTGTTTTTAATTCCAAAATTTGTACAACACTCCCTTATTAATCCTTTTTTTATGTCTAATACTCTCAAAATCAATGCCTTGCCCATTTTCTTTCTTTCCCACGTGTGAAAATGGATCGATTTTTTTCCCTCCAATTCCTAACAATCTAAATTTTTATCTCTTTTTTCCTTTGTCATTAATCAATCTATTATATCTCATATATCTCTCTCTCTCTCTGACTCTTTTACTTTTTCTTCTTTCACCCACAAAAGTTTAAAGGGGAATATTTCTGAATTCAAGCAAGATTAATTCATATTGAAGAGACGGAGAATGAGGATAAATGTAAGACACTCAAATTAGAGCTCATTTTGCGTGTAAGATTTAGAATATGAAGGATTTGTGGGTGAAAGAGATAAGTAGTGAGGGATTTTTGTTTGATTATGCTAATTATGATTGAACTTTATGTTGAGATAAGATTTAGAAGATAAAGAATTTGTGAGTGAGTTGAATTGAATTGAGGAGAAATAAAAGAGTCTCAGACTACCAAGGAAGGATATAGAAGATGACTGCTTCTTCACACGTGCCGATTAAATCAAAAGGACGGAAATTGGCATTGTCTCACCAAAGGTACTAATTTGGGAGTACTAGACATAAAAAAGGATTAATAAAGGAGTGTTGTACAAATTTTGGAATAAAAGGCGGTGTTTTGCAAATAATCGTATATAAAAGGGAGCGTTTGACAAATGATCCTAACTTAAAATGGTCACGTTACAACGATTGCAACCTTAAGCGACTCTCTTAGAAGACCCGTATATAGTGTATAATCACTTAAAGTTAGATATTTACTTCACCTTATAACCTTATTTAATCAGTTATTTATCTATGATCAAAGTATCTATTGCAGAGAAAATGATAAACACATAATCGGCAAGGACTAAATAATTTTTATATTTAAAGTCAAAAATAGGGTTTATCCTGATTTTTTTTTTAGGATCAATTGTTGAAAACAGCCTTTAATGTTACACTTTTTAAAAATTAATACCTTATAAAAAATTCAAAACTTAATAACTTAAACTAGCATTATGACATATTTTGATACCTTAAAGGACTTCCGACCACAAAAAATGAAATATTCCGTTAACTTTTTAAATTTCCCTCCCAATTTATGATTTTATCCCCATTATACCCCTATTTTTTTTTCACCAACTTCCCTCTTATAATTCTTACATTTCAGCTTATTCTTCTAACTCCATCGAGCTCAATCTCTAACTTTTACATTTCACCCTCTTTATTCTCTCTTCTATTTTTGATATCTTTTGTACCCATATAATTTGGTTATGAATCTGTAATTAGGGTTCATGAAATTTGGGGCTTATTTCTGTGATGAACCTCAAATTGAGTTCCAACAGGTAAAAGGAAAACTTGAGAAGGAAAATAGGAAGCCATTTTGAAGAAAGAAAATATCTAAAAAAAAAGAGCAAAAAATGAAAGCTTGAGATGAAAAAGTTTAAGAATGTAAAGGATAAAGTTGTTGTTAGTAGTCATCTTCCAAAAAAATAACCAACAAAATTGATAGACATATTAATTAAGATAGTTGTTATTGTTCTCTTATTTGGGGAAATATATTATTAGGTTGGATTAACTGAAAGGCAATAAGAGTTAATTATGGGTGTTATGTGTTGAGGAAGAGGGTACATAAAGGTAAGGCTAAAACGGGTAGTTTGTATTTTTTTCGGTCAAAACTTAGTTAAGGTCCCAAAATATGTAAAAATGCTAGTTAAAGGTATTCAGTTTTGAAATTTTTTTGATAAGGTATTTGTAAACTTCTTCATATTTTACGTGCATGGAGTATCAACATGAAGATAGCAAAACAGAGAGAATGACGGCTACTTTGCCTTTTGTTGTTGTATTGATTTTTGTGTGTATTTTTGTATGTGAGTGTGCCAGAGAATATATAGCACACACACATATTACAACCCTAGAGAATTGACACTAGAAGACAAACTTCTACAGCTCATATTCTACCAACTCCATATCTTCTACCAAGCTGTTTTGTGTACTGTATCATTCTGTGAATTGTGCTTCTGACATTCTCATTGGGCTTGCTTTGCATTGGGCTGCTCTTTCTGACTTGGTTAACCACATCATTTTGGACCTCCATTTTACACTCCCCCTCAAGATGAGAGTGTGGACTCTCCATCACTCCCATCTTGCGTAAGAGTCTTGTGTGTTGAGCTGTGCTAAGCTGCTTTGTTAGAACATCTGCTATTTGATCCTTGGATGCTACATAGGTAGGTTGAATGAGACCTTGAGCCACCTTATCCCTGATGAAATGACAGTCTATTTCAATGTGTTTTGTCCTTTCATGCTGCACAGGATTAGCAGCTATGGCAATCGCAGCTTGGTTATCACATCTCAGGGTAGTTGAATCCAATTTAGAGAGTCCAAGATCTTTTAGGAGGGACACTATCCATGTGACTTCACATACAGTGAGAGCCATGGCCCTATACTCTGCTTCTGCAGATGATCTGGACACTACACTCTGCCTTTTGGACCTCCATGATACAGGGGACTTTCCAAGCAGAACACAGTAGCCAGTGGTAGACCTCCTGGTGTAGGGGCATGAGGCCCAGTCAGAGTCACAGTAGGCTGTAAGTCTGGTAGCAAACTGGTTGGCAAATAGGATACCTTGTGCTGATGTTCCTTTGAGGTATCTGAGTACCCTTTTGGCAGCTTGATAGTGATCAGAAGTGGGTGAGTGCATAAATTGACTGAGGAGCTGAACTGAGAAGGAGATGTCAGGTCTTGTGATTGTCAAATAGATCAGTTTACCAACCAACCTTCTATAGAGCTCAGGATCTGGGAGTGGAGTGCCTTTATTTGGCTCCAATTTGTTATGACTGTCAAGAGGCACTCTCAAGGACCTGAGCTTGCTTATGCCAAACTCCTTTATCATGTCAGTCGTATACTTGTGCTGAGAGACAAATATCCCTTGATCATTTCTCAGAACCTCAAGTCCTAAGAAGTAGGATAAGTTGCCCAAGTCTTTCATATGAAAGACAGATGCCAACATAGCCTTCAACTTGTTAATTTCTGCTTCACAGTTTCCTGTGATAACCATGTCATCCACATACACCAACACAGCTGTGAATGCTCCATTTTCCCTTTTAACAAATAAAGAATGATCTGAGTGAGACTTGGTGAACCCAAATTGATTTAGGGATGTGGACAATTTAGCAAACCACTGTCTAGGTGCCTGCTTGAGTCCATATAAGGATTTCTTGAGCTTGCATACCAGATTTGTATTGTTCTTAAGTGCCTGTTGACCCTCTTTAATTCTTGTGCCTAGGCCAACATAGCCTTGAGGAAGATTCATATATACTTCTTCTTGCAACTCACCATATAAGAAAGCATTGCTGACATCCATTTGGCACAAGTGTCATCCTTTCATTGCTGCCACTGCTAACAAAGCACGAACAGTAGTCATCTTTGCCACAGGGGCAAATGTCTCAGAGTAGTCCACACCATATTGTTGTCTACATCCCTGAATAACTAGTCGAGCTTTATGCCTTTCAAGGCCGCCATCTGGTTTATATTTGACTTTGTAAATCCACTTGCACCCAATTGCCTTTCTCCCAGGTGGTAGGCTTGTTATGTCCCAGGTTTGATTTTCCTCAAGGGCATCTAGCTCACCATTCATGGCTGCCACCCATTCAGTTTTCTGCACAGCGCCACTGAAATAGGAGGGTTCCTCTTGGTGAACCAACATGGACACCATATTAGCAAAACCTTCTGTCACATCTGTGTCTGCAATACTAGAAGCTACAGGAATGGTATCCTTAGTGCCTCTGTGTGTGGATGGAATGATGAAATCTTTTATCCATCCAGATTGCTTTCTTTGTCTATCAGACCTCCTTTGTGTACTGGCTTCATTTAGTTGAGGAGTTTCACCTGTGATTGAGTCATGCGTTATTTCCCTTGGGAAAGGATGAGTGGAGAGGGTGACATCTTCAACAGGGATGGCACACTCTTCTTCTGTAGATGGCATGGACACAGGGCAGGGTTGCATAATCTGATAATTTTGGTTTCCTTTATATGGGAAGATATGTTCATAAAAGACTACATCTCTTGTTACAAATCTCCTTTTAGTATGCAGCTCCTCGACCTTGTATCCTTTCTGATGGGCTGGATAACCTAGAAAGACACAAGGAAGTCCTCTTGCCTGAAATTTGTCCCTATTTCTGGCAGGATTATACGCCATAGTGAGGCATCCAAAAGTCTTAAGATGACCATAGTCAGGCCCTTTGTGATGTAACATCTCAAAAGGAGTTTTGTTCTTCAGCAGAGGTGATAGAAGTCTATTGATTATGTATGAGGCAGTCATGATACAATCACCCCAATATCTCAAAGGAAGACCAGCTTGAAATCTCAAAGCTCTTCCTATTTCAAGTAAATGTCTATGTTTTCTTTCTACCACACCATTTTGTTGTGGTCTGTCAGCTATGGACGTTTGGTGAACAATCCCATTTAATGCAAAGAATTCCTTACAAAACTTGTCATCAAATTCTAACGCATTATCAGATCTTATCACTTTGATTTTCTGATTGAAATAAGTCTTAGCAAATTCATAAAATACTTTGAGGGACTCATAGGCTTGACTTTTAAACTCTAGGAGATATACCCAGGTCCCCCTTGAGTAATCATCAACAAGAGTAAGAAAGTACTTAAACTTTCCTCTGTAGGGAATCCTGTAAGGCCCCCAGATGTCTATGTGAACAAGGCCAAAGGGCTGGGAATCAGTGGACATTCTTAAGGGATAAGGTGTTTTTGTGAGCTTTGCCATTGGGCAGGAGAGGCAGATTTGGTCTTTATCGTGTGCAGCAGACATTTTAAGAGAAGAAATGTGTTGTAGTTTTGTGTATGGAGCATGACCAAGTCTATGATGCCACAAAGAGTAAGAATTAAGCTTAGCATTCATTGAAGAAATATTGTCATTACAAACAAGATCACAATGGATCAATGGCTTTTGACACATTTTGTCAGCCTTAGGATTACATTTATTATGCATATTAGAAAATATAGGTTGCCTATTATATTTGATGTCTGCTGCAGAATTTGTAGTTCTTTGTTTCTCTAAGTAGTAAAGTCCACTGATTGCTCTGCCATTTGCCTTGATGTCATGGGTACTGCAGTCCTGCAGAACACAATGGGTGTCATAAAAGATAATATAGCAAGAGTTATCCTGCAGGAGCCTTTGGACAGATAAAAGATTGTGTTTAAATGCAGGGACATGCATGATATTTTTGAGTTTAATTCCATTTTCTAACCACAAGTCACCCATGTGAGTTACATAAGCTAACTCTCCATTAGGTAAATTTATCTTCAGCCTTTTCTTTAGAGGCTGAACATTCTGCAATTTGTTTAGGTTAGTGATCATGTGTTCACTAGCCCCAGAATCAATGATCCACTCATATTGAGAGTGTTTCATACTGTGACAAGAAATTGTACCTGCAAAGTTGCATTCCAATTCCTCATCTGTCTCATTCCCTGATTTTGAACCTAATTTCTGGCCTGGCATGTATTTCAGAATTTTCTCCAAATGCTGAGAGGTGGCAGCCAGAGAAGCTGCTATATCTGCATTGCTTGGTTCTGACTGAACTGCATTCGCCATTCTTCTATATCCTCCTTGGTAACTACCACTCCCAGTATGATAATTGTTGCCAGCTTGGTAATTATTTCCATACCCAGCTTGGTAACTGTTGCCATAAATGTTCCTTCCTCTGCCTCTAAAGCTTACTCTGCCTTGTCTGTTGAAACTGCCCTGACCCCTTGCAGAGGTATATCCTCCTCTCTTGGGCCTTACATTTCCTGGAGCATACCAGCACTTTTCAGAAGGGTGATTGGTCAGCCCACAATGCTTACAGTCACCCTCTGATGTCTCCCCCTTTCTGAATAGAGCAGATGCTTCAACTTCCCCCTTTTGAGAGGGCTGAGTGTTGTGTTGTTGGGCCTCTTCTTGTACCATAATAGATACAGCATCATCAACAGAGGGTAGAGGTGACATAAGTAAGATAGCACTCCTCTGTGGTCCATAAGTCTTATCAAGACCATTCAAAAACTGAAACAACCTAGCCTCTCCCTTCTGCTTCTCCAGAGTTTCAAGAAAGGCACTCATTTGTGTAGAGATGTTAGTGAGCAAAGGATAGTCATTCAAATTTTCTAATTCATCCCACACAGCTCTCAATTGGATATAATGGTCTGTTACAGTTTTTCCATCCTGTTTGAGTTCATAAGTGTCCTTGTTCAACTTATACTTTCTTGCACCATTACTGACCAAGTACCTCCCTTTTAACACCTTCCATATCTCCTTTGCTGACTGGGTATGAATTATAGCCATCTTAATTGGTTCACTAACATTTTGCACAATCCATGAAATTACTAGACTGTTTGCAGCCTCCCAAGCTTCAATTTTGACACTGTCAGTTGTTGGTTTTTCTAAGGCTCCTGTGACAAATCCAAGTTTTCTTTTGGTTGACAGGGCCAATTCCATTCCTCTCTTCCATGGTATATAGTTTTCAACACCAGTCAGTATAGGAGTAATTTTCAGGGTACTTCCCAGGTCATTTGGGTTACAATAGAGGGGATCAGTAGGTGCAATTGTTGTGGGCACTAACTCACTACTATCAGGCATTTTTATGTTCAAAGATTGAAGCTTTACTTAAAGACAAGGCAGATCATATGGAGAAGAAGAAAAAGTTTCTATCTTTGGGCAGAGTAACACAAATATGACAACTTTCTTTGCATAAACAACAGTCTACAGAACACCACAAGAAGAAAAAGACAAACAAAACAAAGGAAAACAAAAAAGCTTACAATCCACTTATTTATGCTGAAGTATGCAGAAGCCAGAGCAAGGTTTGCTCATGGCTCTAATACCATGATAGATGAACCATCTCAACCAAAACCTTAAGGTTATGGTTGAGCCTCATATATTATAGTTATATTCTAATATGCCCCCTCACTCGAATGCCCATTGGGCTTGAAGAGTGGTTGGTTAGTGCACAGACCCCTCATACCATGTGCGGGTTTTTCCACTTTGTGAGGTTGTGAGATATTGGGGGCTGCCAGTGTTTGAACACGTGACCTACGGTCACTCTGGCTCTGATACCATGTAAACTTCTTCATATTTTACGTGCATGGAGTATCAACATGAAGATAGCAAAACAGAGAGAATGACGGCTACTTTGCCTTTTGTTGTTGTATTGATTTTTGTGTGTATTTTTGTATGTGAGTGTGCCAGAGAATATATAGCACACACACATATTACAACCCTAGAGAATTGACACTAGAAGACAAACTTCTACAGCTCATATTCTACCAACTCCATATCTTCTACCAAGCTGTTTTGTGTACTGTATCATTCTGTGAATTGTGCTTCTGACATTCTCATTGGGCTGCTCTTTCTGACTTGGTTAACCACATCATTTTGGACCTCCATTTTACAGTATTAAGTTTTAAAAAGTGTAACATTAAAGGGTGTTTTCTACCGTTAATCAATTTTTTTACGAGTATTTATTAGTGCATTTGATATTCACCTAAATGGCTAAATATATACAGTATTTACTAAAAACTAATCTAACTAATGTACTTATGTACACACGATTACGCGGATATAGTGCTAAATGTGTGATAAGGTTAACGAAAGAGAAATGCTACCTACATTGGACCCCAACAACCTTAATGAAAATTTGGAGTCGTTGCCATGAAAATAAACAGAGTACATACATGGAGTTGGGAGGTGATGGTGTCTTCCTGATTAGTAGGAGCGACAAGAATGGCACCCGTACCCGACTTGGTTGAACCCGATTTTGCGAACGCGTTATGTGTCGTCAGCCATGAGTACTTGTTGAACGCCAATCCTTTAACCTTAATCATACCACATAAAATTAACAAGGAGAATGAAGCCCTACTTATTAGATAATAATGCTTATCATTTTTTATCATAGCAAACTAGATATCTGCCGTAAGACTGTCTAACAATCAGTGGCATAGCTTGAATTTTGGTAAGATGATTAAATACTTAATTACACCATTTAACAATATTAATCGAGTAATTGGGCTTGTTGTTTTATACAAAAAATTTAGCAAATGATAAATGAATTATATCTGTATTCAATGAGGACGAATCGGTTTGCATCTCACAAAGAGTCAAGTAGGAGGGGGTGTGGTTTCCCACTTACCTTTTTGTAAGAGTTAACTCAACCCGTCTTAATTGTAGACGGATATGCCCGTCTTCAATGAAAATTTGTGTTATAAAAAATGATATTAACCTTGGAGGTGGGAAGAATGGGTTGAATGGAAGTACATCTAGGACGAGTATTGCCATTAACTGGGCAAGTCTCGCATCTAAGTCCCGCCTCGCAGTCTGTATCTTTTGAACATGTTTCTCCGATCTGAAATCACCAACATTCTTTGTTAATAATTTATTACTTCACGTCTCAAACACGTGTTTTTACCTTTGATTAAAATGCTTTTCACAACGAATAAAAATTCTAACAAATGACGATTGCGAAAGATAACATATGAGCTGGAAATTACTTAAGTAGTAATTAGAGATGTGATTAAGGTAGGAGAATAGGAGATTAGACCTTGAGAGAAGAGGAAGGGAGAAATAGACAAACAAAGATGAGTAGTAAGTAAATTTGAAACAGAGGAAAATTTGCAGTGCATGGTGTCATTAGGGAAGCTTAGTTTAGAAATAAATATATAATGATAAAAAATAAATAAATAAATGAAGTTAGTTTTGGTTGGTGTGAATGTGTGATGTGTTGAATTATGTGTGAGCCCAGGCTTCTGATGTTTTTGGGAGACAAATGTGAATTTCGGAGTGATGTTTTCTCATTCTGATAGATGACTACATTTTATATCGACTATCTTTTTGGAACACAAATTCTCAAGACGAACATGTATCCACGGTGAAAATGAATAGTATTCCTCTTATAATATGCATGTAGAAAGGCAAGCGGATGACAAATGGATCTCCCACCTATCATCCCATTTGTATATGTGAAAGAGATACTATCGATTTTCAGCTTGTGACGGATAATGCCCGTCTTCTACGGGACAAACTTCTTTTGGAATTGTGAGTTTCATCCATGGTTTGTCCTTACTCACAAATAAGATCTTACAACCAAATGCATATGAGTATAGTATATCCAATATCAATTGAATTGAGCTTATATGTAATTTTCTCAAACTTTTAAAAAATTTTAGTTACATTTTAATTTTATAGGTGTCAAATTAAAATCTAATTGAGCTTATATGTATTGTTGTTGAGTTTTGTTATAATATTTTGAGTTTAAAATTATATAAAAACGCTGACATTTTTTTCAATATAGCTCGTAAAATATACATATAAGCTCAACTTATTTATTGTAAGTTCCAAATCTATAATATCAGTTGTATACAACTGGTTGTATAGTCTACTAATTGGCCCTTACTTTATTCGGACGAGTTAAATGGTACCCAACTATTATAGAACCGCTCGTTTAATTGATGACGTGCCTTATCCGTCAAAATCTGAAGACGGATAATGCTCCTCTCATAATATAAAAGTGGGAGGGTAAGTGGGGATTCACTTGTCCTCTTCACTACATATTGTGAGAGAGTCACTATCGTTCTTCAGCTTGTGACGGATAGTGTCGTCTTCAATGAGAATTTGTGATTATAGAATTACTGTCTCACGTGTTGAGAAGGTCATTTTCCGAAGAAAAAAAAATCATCCATTTATTATTGGTAAAAGGGTAAATTTTATATACGTGGATCATTTTACACTGTAAGACCGTTCCACACAAGACATATGTAATTTTTATAAATAAAAATATGGTAGATATTAGATAATTAAAAGGTGAGTTGTATATAAGTTCACTTCTATTTTTGGCATAAATTGATTAGAAAAATAACTTGCTCTTTTCGTCTTAAGCTTAAGACGACGGGTCACCCCGTATTAAATGAAAATTGGTGAACTTCTACGGTCTTGGTGGACGTGAGCAAGAAAAATTGGTGCTCTTTTCGTCTCTAAGAGTCGACGTGTCAAGTGTTCTTTAACAAATTCGTAACCCCCAACTAATATTACGATGACTGGACAAGTCGTCTTCGATCATTCCAAACGAAACAAGCTTCTTCTAGAAAATTGATGAATACGTACAATAATTAGCTTCATCAGCACAATTACAGGTACAAATGTACAATAATTGTATGAAAGAATTGATCGACACTGCATTAGCATACTCCCTCATATCCAGACGAAAGATCACATTGACTTTTTTGCATTAATTGACTTTTTTGCATTATTCATGTTTGTAGGGAATCTTTGATATAACTTCTAATATTTAAGAGAAAATATAGTCATGTGTGATCTTGTTTGATTTATGGTTATGAATGCTTTAATGATATCAAATTTTTATACTCCATAATTTTTAAGAATGTGTAACTAAAGATATTCACGTAGCAAAACGCGTCTCGACAAATGTAAAAAAGGCAATGTAACCTTTAGTGTGGATAAGAGGGAGTATATACCCAGAACTAACTGTTCTTTTGTGCTATATTTTTTTTTTAATTGTTGTTAATGTTCTACGGAGTACTATTTCTTTTTTATTTTTCTGAAAAAAAAATTGCCCATGGAACTGCATAAATTTGCTTTTAAATGTTTGATTGTATAAAAACTTCTTTTTCTAATCCATGCCCTTATAATTCTCAGTAATAATAAAATTGAGATAAAAAAAAATCGATATAACAAACCTAATGGTAATTAACATTTGTGCAATGCCCGTTTGTTTTTAGTGGCAAAATCATGCTTTTTGTCCAATCATCAGTTTTTAATTGAACTTATTTATGTTTAATAATTTTAATCCAAATACCGCTTTCATAAATATCTTCCCTTAATCATTTATTTTTCTTTGGATCATCTTTTCCCTTTTACCAAAAACGTAGCCGATGACAAAGATATACATTAAATATATTCAACCATTTTAAATTTAAATATGAGAAATGATTAGTATGAAAAATAATTCTCGAAAAATCAAGGTGACAGAAAAAAGTCATAAATTATAGTATTTTGGCCCTAACCTGGCACGTGACCTGTGCCACTTGATTTGTATTTGGCATCACCCGTCTTTTAACCCGATCAATGACTTCATTTGCGAGATTCATTTGACGGGTCCTCATATAATATATAGGTTACTTCAGTTCACTTTTTACAAAAAGTGAGTAATTAGATATTATTGTCTCCCTTTCTCCAAAATTTATCCCACTTTTATTATCCTTTTCTATATTTAGTATGAAAATTAGTATACTACTGCTATTACCCCCTAACTTTTTCCTGTTCTTTCCAGCTTAGGTTCAGCTCATTACAGTTCAATTCAGCTCTATTCAGTTCAGTTCAGCTCATTTCAGTTCAGTTCAGCTCTATTCAGTTCAGTTCAGTTCAGTTCAGCTCTATTCAATTCAGTTCAGCTCAGCTTCATTCAGTTCAGTTCAGTTCAGCTACACTAAATTCATCTCACTTCAGTTATACTCATGTTAAACTTAAATTTTTTTATTAATATTAATATTAATATTAGTTATTATTATTATTATTATTTTATTATTATTATATTATTATTATTATTATTAATTAAATAATACTCCCTCCATCTCATAACTATCCCTCGTTATAACTTTGACCATAAATAAGTGTTAAAATATAAAAACTAAGACGTTATGACAAAAAATATTTACATTCGTCATAACACAAAATTTTGGAAACATATTTTTTAAATGGAAAAAAAATTGAATATAAATGAAGAGAAATCGAGTCAAAGTGTCGTCTCGAAAACTATACAATGCTACGAAAATTATTATGAACTGGGGGGAATATTCTATTAAAGGCAACTATTATCAATATTATTAATATTACTATTATTTTTATTATTTTATCAAGCTCAAAACACAATTTACAAGAAATTAGTGGTCAAACGAGTTGTCTATAAATGGGTGCCTTATTACTGCAAGACCTGCAAGAAATTGGTTTATTCTGACTCTTCTTGTAAGAGAAACAAAGCTCATGTTCCAACGAAGGCCAAACCTTCTCAAGATAAGAGTGTTGTACAACCTAGTTAACATACAAGGTTGTAACTCTAGATAGTCTGGCCTCTTCTGCTCTTGTCAGCTCTGATCCCAGTATGCCCTGCCAGCCTCCAGCTCCAGAATGCCACTTGCTAGGTGGTACCTCAGCCTCCCAGTCTGAGTGTGCAGGGGTTTTGGAAGGAAGAAGTAGCCAAGAATGCATGGTGCTAGGCACTTCCTCTCCTGTCCAATCCCCTGTCACCCATTCTGAGAGTGTTGTAAAGCACTCAGGATGCAGTGAGCTACGACAACTGTCTGTGCAGGCTTCTGTGATTTCTGTTCCTGATTCAGTTGAGCAGACTATGGAGAAGGGTATTGCTTCTGTACTTTCCCCTAACAGATTTGCTTGTCTTGTTGATGTGAGTACTTTTTTAGTGGACACCATTGAGGCAGTTCCACCAGACAAAAATCCATGATTATATCTGCCTGGAATATTAGAGGGTTCAATAAGCTGAATAAGCACTTAGAGGTTCTTTCTTTTATCAAGGGAAATAATATTGATGTTCTAGGTATCTTAGAGACTCGTGTGAAACATGGGAAAGCCCCCAGAATCCTGGGAAATAAATTTAGGCATTATAGAAGCTATACTAACTACAATAAGCATTCTAATGGTAGGATTTGGGTTCTTTGGAACCCTGTCACTACCTCTGTGGATGTTGTGGAGGAACATGCTCAAGTGGTTCACTGCTTTGTGAAACACTTTGCTACAGGAAGATCCTTTCATCTTTCTGTTGTCTATGGGAGTAATAGGCCTGAAATAAGAGAGGACCTTTGGTGCTCCATGTCTGCTTTCTCTAGGCAGGTTGGTCCCTAGGTTGCTATGGGAGATTTTAATATTGTAAGGCACTTCCATGAAAAAATAAGCGACACCCCTCCTGTTCTCTCTGATATTTGTTGGGTCTCTCATCCTGATTTTAAGGCATGTGTTGCCAATGCTTGGAATTGCAATATTTCTGGTAACTCTATGTTTAGATTGATGGGCAAGTTGAAGAAAGTCAGGTTATCCCTGAAGGATCTTCACTCCAAGCACTTCTCCACCATTTCTTCTAGGGTTTCTTCTAAAAAGGCTGTTTTAGATCAGTGTTTTAGGGATTTACAAAGTGATCCCCTTTCCACTGATCTTATTGCTAAGGAGAGGAAGCTCTCTGAAGAATTCTCTATTCTCAAGGCTTCTAAGCTCAGCATCCTTTCCCAGTGTGCTAAGCTCCATGACATTAAGCATAATGACATATGTTCTAAATATTTTTTCTCCAAATTTAAGGAAAGGCAGAAATGCCATGTTATTGGGGAGATGCAGGACACTAATGGTGCTTCCCATGTGGGTCCTCAGAAGGTTGGTAATGCTTTTGTGCAATACTATCAGCAACTCCTGGGCACCTCCACTGTGGTTGAGCCTATCAACCCTGCTATTATCTCTAATGGCAGCTGTGTTGATCCTGTTGACCATGCCTTGCTGATTAGACTTGTCTCTCAGGAAGAAATCAAGAATGTTGTCTTCTCTATAGGCTCTAACAAAAGTCCTGGAATGGATGGGTTCTCGGCTGGTTTCTTCAAAGCTGCTTGGGATATTGTTTCTTCTGACTTTTGTAAAGCAGTGGGGGATTTCTTCAGAACTTCTTTTATGCCAAAGCAGGTTAATATTACTGTTCTTTCTCTTATTCCTAAGAAGAAAGTTGTTTATTCTGTTAAGGACTTTAGACCAATATCGTGCTGCTCTATCATCTACAAAACTATTAGAAAAATCCTGACTAGCAGGCTCCAATGCATCATGCCTAAATTGGTAGGGAATGAACAAGCTGCTTTTGTTAAGAATATGAGCCTCCTTAAGAATATTATGCTCACCCAGGGACTTCTTAAGGGATATAGCAGAACAAATTTAACTCCTAGATGTATGCTTAAAGTGGATATAAGCAAATCTTTTGATTATATTCAATGAGAATTCATCCATAATATGCTTAAGGCTCTTAACTTTCTTGAAACTTTCACTAATTGGGTAATGAGCTGTATCACTGGATCTTGGTTCACTATCAAAGCTAATGGATCTCACTTTGGTTTCTTCAAAGGTAAAAGTGGTATTAGGCAGAGTGACCCCCTCTTTCCTTGCCTCTTTGTCCTGGGCATGGAGATCCTCTCCAGAAGGCTCAGGGTCATGTGCAAAGATAAATATTTTTCCTTCCATCATAAATGTGTCAAGATGGAGCTCAATCATCTCATTTTTGTTAATGACCTTATGGTCTTTACTAGAGGTGATCAGCCTTCTGTTGAAAAAGGTGTTGCTACATTGAAGGAGTTCTCCACTTGGTCTGGCCTCACTGCTAGTTATTAGAATTAGATTTTCATTTTAAGGTTACTAATAATATTTCTAGTAAAATTATTATTAGTATTAAGGGATAGTCTTGGGTGCAATCAAGAGGAGAGTTTCTACTATTGAAACTAGGAGTTCATCCTTAACTTATAAGCTCAAGAACAAGGTAGGAAGGAGTCCTATTTTGTGCCCAAATTTGTTACAAGATCAATGTAAGGAAAAGTTTCTTCTTATCTTTGTATTTTAGTTATGCATGCATAAGATCCATTAGTTTAATGGGTAAACTAATTGTATAATGATATTAGAAGTGTCTAATATTGAGTTTAAGAAACTTACAAGCGGTATCAAGAGCCATGGTTGTTGCATGCATAATCGATTTTTAGTTTTTTCGAGTTATTGTAACTTAAAGAAAACTTGTAATTTGTGTTTTATAAGATAAAAATACAAAGTTATTTGCATGTCAATATATTCTGGTCCTAATATGATTTTAGGTCATTTTGATGATTTATGGAAATTTATAGTGCTCAAATATGATTTTTAGTGTTTTTATTACATTTTAATGAGTAAAATGATGTTTAAAATGCTAAAAATAGTTAGAGTTATCTTCTGACCTTGAAATTGTTAAACAATATCACACATATGATTTAATTACTGTATGTAAAATTTCGTGTGAAGTGGACTTATTTCGTATGATTTATGATTTTTATATGATTAAATGGAATAAATAAAGGTCAAATGGTTAAAAATACTTCCGCTTTGAATCTGACCATGAAAGTTTAGAATGTTGTCACATGAATGTTTTCCTGTTAGACTAGAAAAGTTGAGACTAATGTGATTTGTCTTGCATGATTTATGATATTTTAATGTAAACATGGCATAAATAGTGACTTATTTAGAAAATAAAGCTAAAATAAATTTCATGTCAAGAGAAAATTGTTCCTGGTTGCATAAATGTCCCACATTTCAGATCTAAAGTTGAAAATTTAATATGATTTATGTTTGCATGCTTTATGTATTTTATTTGATAAAACCGATAAAGCGCAACCATTTTTCTCAAAAACCGATTCGAAATTTTTAACCATGATTTTTGACATTATGAGTGTCATGGAAATGTTCCAGAATGTACAAAAATTTAAAATTCAAATTTTGAAATTATTGTAATTAAATTTGGATTTATTTGATTAAAATATGATTTTAAAGTCTAATTATGAGCAATTATACAACAACAAGTTGAATTATTGTCAAAAATTGAGTGATGACTAATTTTTGAGGCCTAAATGAGTTGGGATAATTAACTTGGACTTAAATATGATTTAGGTATTGTTTGGTGATTTTAAAGTGTTATTATCACGCATTTCCGTAAAACCAGGTTATATTCGATATAAACCGTTAAATAGGGCGATTTGGCATTTAAAATGAGCATGTTTTATACATATTATAATGCTGCATATTTATTATGAATGTCATATTTTGGTTTATGTAATTTGGAATTATGTAATTTTATCTCAGTATGGCCTTAGTTTTAATCGATATTGCCCGAAATGTAAGGGAATATTGATTTGGTTGTAATTTAATGTGATCTCGTATCAGTTTTATTGTATTATTTTATTTTACAAATGTATAATAGGAAATTATTGTAATTTTATTATATATTTTGTAACTAATTGTAAAACCGGAGTTTCCCAAAGACGGTGCTATTCGGAAAGGAGTTCCGAGAAAGAGAGACAGTGACCTTGGGAGGCGTGCTTATGAAGTTCAAGGGACCAATGTAACACCCGCTATTGTACCCTATTTTTATAGTCCAAGATCCCGACAAAGACTATTTCTTAGTTGAAGAGGACCTTGACGCGGAGTAAAGACGCAATAAGGTAACGGTGAAGGGTTACTCGATATCATTTACGTGTTTTACATGATTTCTATGTTAGAATTCGTATTTAGAATACGATTAGAAAGCTTAGGATTTATGTAATTGATGATGATTGTTGTTAGTTGATGATTGTTGATGATGAATATTAATTGTTGATAGTTAATAGAAGTAAATTATGAGAATTAGAAATGATAGAACTTGAATTGAAGCTCACGGATTGAACTGGGGTTCCCAGCCGGGTGACCGGCCGCCGGTCTGCCCACCGGCTGGGAACACATCAGTAGTGACTTTGTATTTTTTGTGTAGAGGTGCTCCTGGCCGGGTGCCCGGCTGCCGGCTCCCAGACCGGCCTGGAACACGCTGCCCTTTTCTTTGTGATATTTGTATTATGCTCGAAGCGCGAGCCGGGGTACCGGCAGCCGGTCCTCTGACCGGCCGGCAACACGGCTGTGTATTTTTCTTATAATTTCTAAAACTCGTAATTTATAATAGTTCGCATGATTCGTTTATCGTATAATTTTATGTAGTGACTTATAATATTAATGTTTTGAGTATATGATATTTCATTCGCTTGTATCACATGTTTTGTGACGGTTTTTGGTATGTCACACTTTGAGTCGGTTTTTACAAATGATACGGTTTGAGCACTATTTTGTTATGTGCTTTGTACTCTCATTTCCTTGGCTACCTCCACGTTCGTAAGGCTGAAATGTCGGAACGGGGACGTATCCTATTGCTTAAATGCATGTGTTAGTGGGCATACAACGACGTTGTTGGGAGGCGAACGCTTTGCGTTGATCGACCCGGCCGTCAAATGTTGTGTACTTGCGAGGTGGTGTTATTTGCATGTAGCGTACCGCTTGTTATGAGGCTTGAGCTCTTTTCCGCCTCTTTCGTGAATTGATCTACCGAATTTGGGGTACTCGGCGTCATATGATTGACCGAGTCTTGGATGCGAAACGTCATCGCATGTCGAATCGGAACACGTTTATTCCGAGAGTCTGGCCAGGTTTACTAGGACCGTTATTATTATCGTCGTCCTACCAGGAGGAAGGAAATTAGTCCACATATACGAAATGTCATCGTGATGCGTTCAGGGAAATGCTTATCTCGTGGATGCCTTTTAATCATACTTGCCATGACACGGTGGCAGTGCGTTTCATTTATCGTGAGAGAGGTCGTATTGTCTTGTTCTGTGTGGTGGAGGATGATTACATGATTGATTATTCATGATCATACCATGACTTGGCATGGTTTGTTTGTTGAGTCTCAATCTTATCAAACTTATACCGCTAACGGTGAGATGTAAGCCCTAGTGAGCGTATTCGGTTGCCTAAGAGTGTCTTCCCGAGTCTTTGTATAACATGATGGATTCGGATTGTTATTCCATATGCTCTTATCATTATATATTGAATTGCCTATCTATCCTTATCGTATTTCACATGTATATCTATATATGCATGCTTCTACTTTTGTATTTCCTTTTATGTACGTTTAATGTGATATGGCTGGGAGAACCCGGAGTTACTCCCCACTGACTGTGGCGTTCATGTTTTTCATGGATGAACAGGTTGCTTGATTGGTTGGCTTTTTGCTTGGTATTTTGGGTTCGGGTGTGAGCTAGCGGGCGTGGTCCCTGGATTGAAACACCTCTAGACGATTTTAGCTAGTTTGCTAAACACTTTGACATTTATAATATTTTGAGAGACTTCGTCTCTTTGTTGTATTTCATATTTTAGTTTGTAATATTTGACACTCCTCGTATACTTCTTCTTGTATGTATAAAAGTTTTTAAAAGCTTCATATTTCCGCTATATAATTCACATGCTTGTATGTTTTATATTTCCGCATTCGCGAGGGTTGTCACAGTTGGTATCAGAGCTTTATCGCTCCCGACGCACACACGTGAACCCTAACTTAAACTACTTGACCTTAAAATAATAAATGAGAGTTGGGTAGAAGTTAAGGATTTTACTTGGTAGTCTATTTGTTTATGCTAATTGATAGGAGTAACTTAATTTGTTTTTGTTTCTTATGAAGATGGTTAGACCACGAATGGTAGAGAATGTCGTGTTGGAAGCTCTTACTCAAGTGCTGAAAAATCAGCAAGATGCAGCTTTAGCTCATGCCAACCAAGTTCCCCCTCGAAGGGAAGATAACCATCAAGGTGGCTACGCATGGGTAGCTGGACAAATAGGTAGAAGTAAGATTGTACCATATGGTGGAGAACCGGACCCTACGGAGTTATCCGATTGGTTCCGTGAGATGGAGAAGCAGTTCGATCTATACCATGTCCGAGAAGAGGACAAGGTGAGGATCGCAAAGCACTTCCTGGTGAGGGAAGCTGATAATTGGTGGGCTATCACTAGTGCCACCGCTACTCTCGAAGATGACTTAAACTGGGCTTGTTTCAAAGCCCTAGTGGAAGGTAGATTCTATCCTAAAGAGCTTAAACAACAAAGACTCAAGGAGTTCATTGACTTTAAGCAAGGCAACTTGTCAGCTCAGGACTTCACTACGGAGATTCAATAAGCTTGCTCATTTTGCTACGAGGCTTATCCGAGATGACGAGGACCGAGCCTTCTATTACCGTAACAAGCTGAGTGTCGTTCTTCAAAGTAAAGTGAGAAGGAATACTACTTCCTTTGGGGATCTTTATGACGATGCTTTGTGGGCCGAAAATTCTATTAAGGCTATTAGAGATGAAGCTTTGATGAATAATCCCTCTCCTTCTTTCACTCCAAGGCCAAATGTTTATGGGAAGAGACCGTTCATTCCGTCTTCCTCTAGCTCTTATGCTAATAAGAGGAGATTCATTCCTCCTTCCAATGCAAATGAAAGAGTTCCTGCTCCTTTCTTTCCTAGAGCTACTTCAAATGTGGCTCATAGGCCTTATGCTCCTCAAGCTCAAGCTCAAGGTCGCCAATGTAACCGTTGTAGACTTCCACACCACCCCGGTGTGTCTTGTTCCAACCGACCTTACATTTGCTACTTTTGTCAAAAGGGTGGTCACCGTTATGAGGATTGCCCCGATCGAAAGTTGCCCCCTCCTCCTGCTAAACCTAAGGGTTCTATCTTTGTCATGAGCCGTGCCAAAGCCGACGCTCATCCGGAGATCATTACGGGTATGTTCTCAATCTTAGAGCAACCGTGTCTTATTCTTTTTGATACCGGTGCTTCAATGTCTTTTGTGTCTTCGACATATGCTAATAAATTATCTATCGAGTCTACATCTAGTGAGGATACTCCCATATCCTTACCATCCGGAGATATTATCTCTTGTTCTACTCTTTATCCTAATGTACCAATATCTATTGCGGGTTCTATCTTCCCCGCTAATCTCCTTAAGTTTCCTCTAGGAGAGTTCGATATAATTTTAGGTATTGATTGGTTAGCATTGTATCATGCTAGGTTCAAGTGTCGTGATCAAAAGATTTATTTAAAGAGTCCTTTAGGAGTTAGAATAACCTATAAGAGATCTCATCCCCGAAAAGGTGTGTCTTTGATTTCCGCTATGAAGTTGGTAAGTATGGTAAGAAAAGGTCACCAAGCATACTTGTGTATTGTGACTTCTTCTACTACCTCTTTGCCAAGTATTGAAGATGTGCCTATTGTTAGTGAATTTGTTGATGTATTCATTGAAGACTTGCCCGGAATTCCTCCCGAGCGTGATGTTGAGTTCTCTATTGATCTTGTACCTGGTTCTGGACCCATAGCCAATGCTCCTTACCGTATGGCTCCGTCCGAGTTGAAAGAATTAAGGAAGCAGCTAGATGATATGATTGAGAAGGGTTTTATTCGACCAAGTGCCTCGCCCTGGGGTGCTCCCGTTCTTTTTGTGAAAAAGAAAGATGGTTCTATGAGGCTTTGTATTGATTATCGTGAGTTGAATCGGATTACAATCAAGAATAGGTATCCTTTGCCAAGAATTGAAGATTTGTTTGATCAACTAAAGGGTGATTCTACTTTTTCTAAGATTGATTTGAGATCCGGTTATCACCAAATTCCTGTTCGTGATATTGATATTCCAAAGACCGCTTTTAGTACAAGGTATGGTCATTATGAGTTCAAGGTGATGCCTTTTGGATTGACGAATGATCCCGCTATCTTTATGGATCAAATGAACCGCACGTTTAGTGAGTATCTTGACAAGTGTGTGGTGGTGTTCATTGACGATATTCTTATTTTCTCCAAGTCCGAAGAAGAGCATGCTATTCATCTAAGGACTATTTTGGGTGTTCTTCGTCATCAGAAGTGGTATGCTAAATTCTCCAAGTGTGAATTTTGGTTATCTAAAGTGTCCATTCTTGGGCATGTGATTTCTAAAGAAGGTGTAATGGTGGATCCTTCTAAAATTGAGGCCGTTGTTGATTGGAAGAGTCCGACCGATATTAGAGAAATTCGAAGTTTTCTTGGTTTAGCTTGCTAGACCAATGACTCAGCTATTGAAGAAGGAAACCAAGTTCCTATGGAATGAAGCTTGTGAAGCAGCGTTTCAAGAGTTAAAGAAGAGGTTAACTACCGCTCCGGTGTTGACTTTGTCTGAAGATGGTGTAGACTTTGATGTCTATTGTGATGCTTCTAAGATGGGATTGGGTTGTGTTCTTATGCAAAATAGGAAGGTGGTGGCGTATGCTTCGAGGCAGTTGAGAGTTCATGAAGTGAACTATCCTACTCATGATTTGGAATTGGCCGCTGTTGTTCATGCTTTGAAAGTGTGGAGACACTACCTTATTGGAGTTCATTGTCGTATATTCACCGATCACAAAAGTTTGAAGTACATATTTACTCAAAAAGAGTTGAATATGAGACAAAGAAGATGGTTGGAATTGGTGAATGATTATGATTTTGAGTTGTTGTACCATGAAGGGAAGGCAAATGTGGTTGCCGATGCTCTTAGTAGGAAAGCTTTTCATGCATTGAATGCTATGCGGGTATTACCCGATGATCTTTGTGGTGAGTTTCGAAGGTTGAAGTTGGAATTCGTTGAGCGTGGATTTGTTCATGTTGGTGTTATGACTGCCGAACCTGTTTTTCTCCGTGAGATCCGTGAAAGCCAAGTTGATGATCTTACCTACAAGTCTATTCAAGCCAAACTTCTTGAAGGTAAAGCTAAAGATTTCAAGTTTGATGATGAAGGTGTTCTTCGTTTCCATGGCCGTTTATTTGTTCCTAATGCTCTTGATTTGAGGAAGCGAGTTCTTGATTAAGCTCACCTTTCCCTTTATTCTATTCACCCCGGTGGTATAAGGATTACAACGACTTAAAGCTACGTTTTGGTGGCCTATTTGAAGGGTTATGTTGGTGTCTTATGTGGAAGATGTCTTACTTGCCAACCAAGTAAATTGAACACAAGAGGCCCGGTGGATTGCTACAACCGTTGGATATTCCACTATGGAAGTGGGAATCTATTTCTATGGATTTTGTTATGGCTTTGCCGAGGACCGTAGGAGGTAAAGATGCCGTTTGGGTTGTTGTTGATCGTTTGACCAAGTGTGCTAGATTCATTTCGATCAAAGAAACTCGGAGTTTAGACCGTTTAGCCAAAGCTTATGTTGATGAGATTGTTAGATACCATGGTGTTTCTAAGGAGATTATATCCGACCGAGATCCGAGGTTTTGTTCGAGATTTTGGAAGGCTTTACAAGAAGCCATGGGTAGTAAGTTGTTGATGAGTACCGCATTTCATGCCGCTACCGATGGTCAGAACGAGAGGACTATTCAGACTTTAGAAGACTTGCTTAAGGCTTGTGCACTCGACTTCCAATCTAGTTGGGAAAAGAGTCTACCGTTGGTGGAGTTTTCTTACAACAACAGTTATCATGCATCTATTAAGATGGCTCCTTATGAAGCTCTTTATGGAAGAAAATGTCGGAGTCCTATATGTTGGAATCAATTGAGTGATGTTCGTGACTTAGGCCCCGATGTTCTTGTTGAGACTATTGATAATGTGAAGGTCATTCGTGATAGAATGAAGGCCGCCCAAGATCGGCAAAAGTCTTATGCCGATATCCGAAGAAGACCGTTAGAATTTGAAGTTGGAGATAAAGTGTTCTTGAAAGTATCTCCAATGAAGGGTGTTAAACGGTTTGGTGTGAAGGGTAAATTGAGCCCGAAATACATTGGACCCTTTGATATTGTGAAAAGGATTGGTGCCGTCGCTTACAAGTTGGATTTGCCCCCGAATTTGGCTAAGGTTCATAATGTATTCCATGTTTCTCAATTGAGAAAGTATGTTAGTGATCCAAGCCATGTCTTTCAAAAGGAAATGCCCGAGCTTGAACCGAATTTATCCTTTGAAGAGAAGCCGATCCGCATCCTAGACCGCAAGGATAAGAAGTTGAGAAGTAAGGTGGTTCCTTTAGTGAAAATCTTGTGGAGATGTGCTAATGTCGAAGAAGAGGCTTGGGAAACGGAAGCTTCTATGCGTAGTAAATATCTGAGTCTATTCGAATAAGGTATCTTTCTTTCCCTCAAGTTTCGAGGGCGAAACGTTTTAAAAGGTGGGGTGATTGTAACACCCGTAAATGTACCCTATTTTTATATTGAAAATATTTTACAGATACTTTTCAGCGAAATTTAGTTTTAATTTAGAATTAAATTTTCCGAGTCGAATTTAGAATTTCCGAGTTCGTATTTGGATTTTCCGCGAGATTTCAAGTAAATCCCGTCTTAAGCCGTCTTTGACTTTCTCTTGAATTTTTCCCTCATACTCCCTCATGCTACCTCCTAACCTAATTCATACTCACACAACTCAAACTTACTTCATCACTAAGAAAACCAAAGAAAACCTAGCTTCCATAATCATCCAATCTTAGAATCGTCATATCTCGCTCAATTGTCGCTCAAATTCACGTATGTTCGTCTTATTCTTTCCCTCTTATCATCCTCTATCCGTATTGATAATAAAATTACCGTCTTTCTCGCTTTTCAAACTTTCCGTCTTTCTCAAGGTGAAGTAAATTTATCTTTTATTAACTATTTGTAGGTGGTGACCTTCAATATCCCGACAAAGACTATTTCTTAGTTGAAGAGGACCTTGACGCGGAGTAAAGACGCATAAAGGTAACGGTGAAGGGTTACTCGATATCATTTACGTGTTTTACATGATTTCTATGTTAGAATTCGTATTTAGAATACGATTAGTAAGCTTAGAATTTATGTAATTGATGATGATTGTTGTTAGTTGATGATTGTTGATGATGAATATTAATTGTTGATAGTTAAGAGAAGTAAATTATGAGAATTGGAAATGATAGAACTTGAATTGAAGCTCACGGATTGAACTGGGGTTCCCAGTCGAGTGACCGGCCGCCAGTCTGCCCACCGGCTGGGAACACATCAGTAGTGACTTTGTATTTTTTGTGTAGAGGTGCTTCTGGCCGGGTGCCCGGCCGCCTGCCCCCTGACCGGCCTGCAACACGCTGCCCTTTTCTTTGTAATTTTTGGTTTTTGCATGATGCGCATGCCGGGGTACTGGCCGCCGGTCCTCTGACCGACCGGCAACACGGCTGTGTATTTTTCTTATAATTTCTAAAACTCGTAATTTATAATAGTTCGCATGATTCGTTTATCGTATAATTTTACGTAGTGACTTATAATATTAATGTTTTGAGTATATGATATTTCATTCGCTTGTATCACATGTTTTGTGACGGGTTTTGGTATGTCCCACTTTGAGTCGGTTTTTACAAATGATACGGTTTGAGCACTATTTTGTTATGTGTTTTGTACTCTCATTCCCTTGGCTACCTCCACGTTCGTAAGGCTGGAATGTCGGAACGGGGATGTATCCTTACTGCTTAATTGCATGTGTTAGTGGGCATACGACGACGTTGTTTGGAGGCGAACGCTTTGCGTTGATCGACCCGGCCGTCAAATGTTGTGTACTTGCGAGGTGGTGTTATTTGCATGTAGCGTACCGCTTGTTATGAGGCTTGAGCTCTTTTC